>JAVSBS010027887.1:0-39557 GCA_033124195.1 Coracias cyanogaster | reverse complement strand
AGCCAGAAGACACTTGAGAAGCAGGCATAGAGGAGGCTTCTCTCCTTGCCCTCCAGCACCGTCTCCTCTCCTCCTGCAATGACAAGTCACCCTTGTGCAACAGAATGCCAAATTTCACTGGCATCACATAAGCCGTGCCGCTCCTTCACCACGCATGGAGGTGCTGACACTCCTCCTTGAAATCAGTGGCGGGTTGGCCCCGGCCTGTTATATTTCTCTGCTCTCCCCTTTCGGACATAAGGTAGAGATTACAATTAATGGTCCTTTGAGTTGCTCGGCGCTCCTCCCTCTGTGCTGTCTCCCAGCGATCCCCCTTCCCGCGCCCTCCCTCTCCCCCCCGTCAATGGGAGCCTTTGATGTTGCACAAGAGAAGACTGTTGGCTAACAGTCTGGAGGCTGCTTCGTTTGAGCTAACCACCACATGAAAACAAATGCGATCCATCATATTTCATTAACTAGCTGCCCCCTGTTCGGGTGCCCTTTTTTGATGTCAGAGCGCATCCTGACAGAAATCAGAAAGATATGTGTGATTAAGACCAGTAATAATAGTTAGTGCATTGTGTTGTAAATTACCTTTTTGGTCCCTGGTACTTTATCAGCACCACTGGCCTTGGCTTGGGTACATTTTTGACTACTCTGTATATACAGTGTATTAGCGCAATGGAGATCATTATGTGGCCTGTATTTGAGTCATTTTTATTTAAGATGCCAAACAATAAGCTGTTGATTGGGGGAACAAGAGGCGAACAATAATGTTCTGTGTCACATAATACACCACCATTTTCCAGCTTTGCTTTAGAAGGGCCCTCTTTATTGTTTTTGTATAAAAATGGTTCTTAGGAGGAGGAATATTTTGCTGAGGTATGTCATTATTTTGCAAATTTCTATTATCTCATCATGTTGTCTTCATTGTAAATTGCAGCTAATTAGGAACCTAGTTAGAGCCCCAGCTTTGAGGCTGGCTTTTTTGTGAAAAGAGCCCACCGATTACCGCACTACAAGAGAGGAAGGGAGAGAAAAAGGAGATTAATCTGGTTACCTAGGCGACACTCGCTTCCATCTGCGAGGAACAATACATTTTTGTTTCCTTGGCTCAGTTCAGATCTGTTTTGTTTAGGGGGAAAAAAAGAGAGAGAGAGCGAGAGGGAGAGAGAGAGAAGGGGAGAGAGGGAGAGGGAGAGGAGGCAGCCCCACAACAATGCCGGACTCTGTCTGGCCCCGGCTTACCCGCTTCCATCCCTCCGCAAGTTCGGGGTCTCGGGGGAGTGGGAAGATGAAAGAGATAAGCTCCAAAGTTGTCAAAGGTCATAACCTTGCCACACAAAGCCAGCAGTTTTACTTCTAAATCCCCTTCTCCCGAAAAGCACTTAATGAAATAATATACTGTGCTTCTCAACACCCCGTAGTCTTTATTAAGCAGCAAGGCCCCCGAGATGGTGAATTTAAGGAGTCGGTTAAAACTTCTGACTAAACAGTCTCTGACTAGGAGTGTCTACAGTAGATGTGATGGGGTTTTTCTAAGCAAGAGAGACAACTTTTCTTCCACTGTCTCTTTTAACAGTATTGTGGCTTCCCTGACACATGTTTTATAGCTGCCTTCACACAAAAGGCAGAGGTCTGTGAAGGCCGGGCAGTATGACTTTTTTTTACTTTTTAAATTTCTTTTCAGTTACCTTCACAAGGTCATGGTTTAACAGATGACAGCAACCTGTATCTTTCCTATTGTGCATCAAGCTATTAAACCTTTGCACGGCTTTTGCATGGGATAGACAATGCAGCCACTATATTTGCTTCTTATTTTGGAGCAGCTTGCCAGAAAAAGGACAGAGGTAATAACCAGAGCTGATAGAGCCTGGCTAAAAGCTCAGAAATGCTCACAAGCTCTTGAACTGAATTGGCTAAACCTGCAGCCTTTTGATAAGCATAATGCTTTCTCCAGGTGTTATGTCATCACGTATAATGTTTTGCTATCTGGTAGCGTTATGGATGATGACATAAAGTCACAAAAATATCAAAGTTACCAATTTTAGCTTATCTGAGCTTTCCAAACCTGGACTATGCTGATAAAATCAGAACAAGTATCAGGTTAACAACCCTAAACCTCCTATTCTGCATTGCTCTGAAGACCTGTTCTTATGTTTTCTTCCTCTAAAAAAGCTTCTAAGAGCTCCTTCAGTGACAGTGCATTGCTCCCTCCAACTGTAAATGACAGCCACCATGTTAAAAACTTACAAATTTTCAGGAGGAAAGAATGAATGAGGGTACAACAGCTTTTTCGTGTGGGGAGCACAAGGTGTCTTGGACTTTAAGTCATTTGAATTTGCAGTTCTGCCCCATGCTTCCTGTGGGATCTTGGCCAATTCATTTGGCCTATTTCTGCCTCAGACCTTGACCTATAAAGTAGGCAAAGCTATATTTCTCTATCATGGAGGATAACTTGAGAATTAATTAAGGATTTACGAAGAGTATGAGATGCTAGGATGCAAGGCTCTGTATAAATGGAGAAGATTTAATCCTTACCTATCCTGTTTCAATAAATACCTTGTTGGGTACACCTGAGTGAGTTCTGAGAAGAACTCTCAAGTGAAAATTAAATCAATCATACTTGACTTCGTTAATTGGAGAGACTTGATGAGATGTTTTGCAGAAATTTGGATGGAGCAGTTGTCACCTCACAGACAGTTAGCCCAATGTTAGCTGTTGTTTTACAAGCTCTAAGGAGAATGTCCCCAGTAATTCTGTGTTAAGATGAGGTGGAGGAGGAAAGGTGGTTATATGTTATCTGTGTGCAAAAAAGAGAAGAGACAGTACACATTTGGTACTGTTTGAAGAAGAGATTCGGGGAGAGTAGTAGCGTGTAGAGACTGTTGGCAGCATAAAGAAAGAAAGAGGAATATTTTGCAAAGAAATATTTTGTTCAAATAGCATTTTTGTATTTTAGTAGCATTAGAATCATTAAGAATGCTCTAAAATTGTAGTGGGGGTGTGGAAATCTTCACCCATTATTAAAAAGAACCAGCATGACACCACATAAGTTAAAAAAAGATGTTACTTTGAACTACATTATATATAATTTTGAGACACTCTAGGGTTAGACTTTGTATTCTTAGAGGTGGGTGGGGAAGGGGCACCTAGTAACTTTGGTTGGGCTATACTGTTCTTATACCTTGTGGAAAAGGTTGACATTGACCAAGTGTGGACAGAGCCCTTTACTTGTTAAAGAGACATTGTAACATGAAAAAACAAAGTCATATTACCCCCACTGGGATGTACTGCGTATGCATTTAGTCACCAAAGAGCATTATCTCCAGCTAGGAATTATCAAGGAAAGAGAAAAATAAAGCTAATGCAATGTCAGTTTAAGTGACTGCTAGGGAAAAACAAGAGCATGTTTCAGCCTGATATGGTTTCACTGGGGCTCAGAAGATCAGGAATTAAGAAGCAAAAAAGCAGCTTTTTAGAAAAATATTCCAGGGTGGCCCAGGCATGAAGAGCTTTACTGAATACTGAAGCTACAGAGATGGAAGGATCCTCCCGGAGAATTGTTAAAGTTTCAGGTAAGATTAGCGTCGTCTTCAGCCTCAGTACAAAACCTAGAGCATTTATTGGCAATTCTGTGGCACCATCACCAGAATAAGGAATTCCATTTTTCTGTATGCGCTTCTAAGTATGCACTTAGATTTGTTTCATTTTCTTGAAATGGAGAAGATCTGTTATTCCAAGGAAGGGAACTGCAAAAGACCGTTTCCTCTCACATCCTCACACTGTTGCCAAGGTCTGCACTACCATATACTTACCTAGAAAGACCCAGTTTACAGTTGAGACCTCTTCCATACCCCAACCAGCTGGTGTTTTTGAGATGGTGAAAGTGCAATAAGCTGCACTACAGCCTGCAGTCTCACAAGCTGTGGCACCAGCAGACTGATGCCCACCTAATACCAAATGGAAGCATGGGATGGGAAGGAGTTCCGGGACCTTACTCCTGGAAACTCTGATGCTTCCCTGGAAGGTCTTTCTGTCTTTATGCTAATTGATGTAAAGTCTACTTGAGTCAGTCAAGTCTGACAAAATAAAACCTAGAGGGGAGTATTGCTGCAGCCTCACATCACAACTTTCACGTCGCATTTTGGAGCAACATGGAGCATAATCTTGAGCTGTTAGTCTGAAAGTTCCTCAGAGGATTTCTGCTCAGGCCAGTCCCTTATCAGAGCCAGTTTAAGAATTTTAGCTCTTAAATTCCATTTCTTTTGAAACTCTTCTGTGTTGTGTAATGGTTTCCCTGCATTTCAGTCCATTACTGTCAGTTCTTTTTGGGAATGTCAGATTGCATAAAAGTTGATATAAACATTCAGTAGAGCTTGAAGCAGCCCCTGAATGAATTCTGTCTTGGCAAACCTACTCCTTTACCAAAATAATTTCTGAATAATCATTGCAAGGACCAAGATCTGTGTTATTTCTGTGTTACTCTGTAGTAAATAATTGGTAATTATTTTTCATATAGGAGCTTGAGAAGATGTAAAGAACTCAGAGGAACAAGATACTATAGCTTCTTGTTCTAGCACTTCTTTAGACAATTTTACCTTTTCATTCAACTTAATAAGAAATGTTGCTGGTCGAATAAGATGTGTTGCAAATGTGCCACCAGTTTGCCACGTAAGCAACTCCACAACTAGCCAGCAGCAGTGAACACTTTGGCTGTTTAAGCCATAGTTAGAATCAGAATTTATGTTGGAAAGAACCTCTGAAAGTCATCAGGTCCAACCCTTTACTCAAAGGAGGGCCAGCTCAGAAATTAGTTCAGGTTGTTCAGGGTCCTATTGAGTTTCTGGGCATCTGGTCCAATGCCGTACCACTCTCACTGTTTACAATTTTTTTTCTATATATCTAATTGTTATTTCTCTTGCTTTTATTGTTCTACTTAACAGTATAGGCTGCATCTAAAAATATTTTAGTCATGTTTCAGAACAATATTAAATCTAGTATGTGTTTGGCAGAGGGAATTTACATGATACAGGATTTAATGTTAGTGCAATTATTGGCAAACCTGGAAGGGCCCATGCACACTGTGGCTGGATCCCCTGAGGTGACAAAATTGTTGGTACATGTTGGCTATCAGAGAACGTGGTGCTAATGAGTAACCACCTTTCTCCCTCTCTATCTCTCACTAACACAACTATCTCTTTTCTGACAGAAGAGAGGAAAGGAGGGAAGGAAAAGAGACCGAGAAAATCCATCTTGTTTCTTAGGTAGCAAATGCAGTATAAAAGACCAGTTGTTACATAGACATGAGCTGTAGAGAGTCATGTGGTTTACCCCTTTCTAGGCCACACCACATCAGTGGCTTGACTGGGGGCACTTGAAAAGGAGTTAAAGGAAACAGTCACTGATCACTTTTATGTCTTCCTTACTTTATTTTTATCCATGGTTACCCAGTGCCAGAAGAGAGGACTTCTTCTTTTGTGTGTCATTTTTATTTTCTCTGTGAACAGGGAGCTATGTTTAGGTTTTCGCAACTGACTAAATTTCTTTAAGACAGGCCCTATCATGTGGGCTCTCTGTGAGACTGTTTCTCCATTCTACATTCAACATCTTTCTGCTCCTTCAAAAGTGGAAAAGACCAGTAGAAACAGATTTTGAGGAAATATCCTTGGTATTAAGGGTTTCCCAGGTTAATATGGAACCAGCAGAATAACTATGCCTTCCTTTGCAAATGAAATTGTTCTCTATTAGCCCTTGAGAGAAGCTTACAGATACACCCTCTATTTCTTCACAAAACATATGTTAGAGATCTTTGAAGAGGACTTCAATACAGTGCAGAGATTTTTATTGGCCGCTTCATTAATATGCTTTGGTTCAACAGTCTGTAGAATAAAATAGAAACGTTGCCAGCAAAGACTGTTCAAAGATCATAAATTAAGTCCCAAAATGCAAACTTGGCATAATAGTCCTGGTATTATAAACTAAAATATCCTGCATCCCTCTTTCTTTGCCTTTTGTTTCTGAACTTCAGTGTGTTCAGCTGGTGCATTCTGGGCATTAACACTAAATCTCGAATTTTAAAAAGTGAAGACCAATGTGATCTAATGTGATCACTCAATTCAAGGAGTTGAAGCTTAAGGGAAGCATGGACACTAGAAGACTTATGAATACTGAAGGGCGAATCTCAGAAGACTTAGAAAGTCAGTTCAGTTTGGATCAACTCCTGAAATCTTGAGTGTCTATCAGTAGAATTCAGGTAGTTTAACGGATTTTCCTGTGAGCTTGCTAGAATTTTGTCTCCTGCTTATTGTTTACCAACATGCATATACTTCCTGTGATAGATGATGTCAGGAGAAAGGGTTTGTTTTCATGGAAGTACTATGAACTTTTTAAAAAAAGAATAAATTTGGTAACAGAAAAGTAGCAGTCAGTTGAGGTTTTTCGTAGTAGATATTTCATGGTGCTCTGTTAAGTCCCTTCCCATAGTGGTTCTCCTTGGGCAGGTTTACAGAGCCATCCTCTAGGTGCAAATATTTTATTTTTTTTTCTGTCTTGGAATGTTGCACCTGCTATAATTCGCGTACAATGAATAACTAAGCAGGAAAAAACCCAGTTGTTCTGTTCATTGCTATCTGTTTGTTTGTTGCATACACTTTTGAGAGATTTTATTCTCCTCCTGATCCTGCTAGTATTTAGTTGTGTGCTTGGCTGTGTGTAGGTCAATAGTTTGCAGGTCTGGCGTACCGGTTAGTGTCATTCTTGCTACAAACACCCTTCTAGACAACAAAAGGGGAGTGCAAAAATAACAAAAAACAATGTAAAATATAGACGTTTAAAGTAGATACAACATTTACCAGGCACTCAGTTTGAAACATTTTATATATCTATTTATTTTCTGTTGAGCTGTTTAAAAATGTCAACTTGATTGGCTTCCTTTCAGAAGATTGTTTGGTGGTATTTTCTTTACTAGTGCCCCCTGTGGACCTGCATACATTGATTACTCTTTCTCCAAGGTTTCAGTCTGGAACTTTTCATCACATTGATGATCAGTAATTGAAAAAACAAACAAACAAACAAAAACAAATTAAGGTCTTCCACACTTTGAAAAGTGACATTTTAAGTCAGATTTAAACAGAGAAAGACAAGAAAATTAAGATTTCTCAAGACTTTTTCTTTCTCAACTGTGCTTGTATATGGTGTTACAAAAGTCCCTGAACTAGGCTGACTGCATACATTGGATTGACTGAAGGCTTTGATAATTTAGCATAAAAATCAAGTGCACCATGCACTATTCTCTGTACTTTCTCAACTCTTTGTGCCATCTCATGTATATTCTGGCCTTTAAGGACAGTATTTCTATAGACAGTGCTTTGTAGTATGTAAATGTTTCAGAAGCTAGATGAAGTCTTTGGCCAGCAAGTCAATAAAACTTGCGGTGAATCTGCACATTTTCTATTGCATTCAACTTTTATGCTTTCAGAGTGAAGATGATTAAGTTTTAAAAAGTTTGGAGAACTTGACTTTAAACATTGTTGACAGTTTCAGGAATCATTGGGCAGCCTGACATAATGTTATTCATGATGAGAGAGCTGTCAGCACAGATCAGGAGTGGTACCAGAGAAAATGTAAGGCGATATTTTCGCTATAGTATGTAGGGATTTAGCTGTACAACTTCTATTAATAATGGGAGTTTTGCAGTTAAATCCCCAAGCATCATTCCCCCCTACAAAGTAAAAAAAAAGTGCTGAAAACATGCCCCGTAGTGTAACTTGAATTAAATTTTATGTTGACTGTTGTTTGGACATTGAAGATCATCATATCTGAGCAGTGGCTCTGGTTCCAGTTTCCTTCAGGTGCTGCTGAAGAGTAGGGAAATGCAATAGTGGATGAATAGAGACAAACCGCATGACCAATTTATGATCTCTGTCTCTTTTAGTGCATTTAAGTATCAGCAGATACATCTGTCTTCCAACAAATGTGCTGTCTTTGGGCAGATACAATCTCTCAGTATTTATATACATTATGACTGGTCCATCAGGATTCTGTTCTGTGCATCATAGTTGCACAGCAATGCCTATAGTCACATTTGTCAGAATTTCTGAGTGAGTTTCTGTTTGGACCTTTCTTTTCTTGGGTTTTATTCTTGTTGAGTTTCCAGCATACTGAATAGTACCTTGTTCCAGATGATGCAAATTACATTAATAACTGGCCTGGAAAAGTCAACATGGGCAAAGGGATGAGAGCTGCTTCTCTGTAATAATTTTTTCTCTCTCTCTCCCTGTCAAACTGACCAAGATTATGCAAGGCTTTGAACATCAGGCAAGGGAGAGGGCAGTCTGAGGAGTACCTCAGCTTGTGAAGGCAGCTTGTTCAGTCATTTATGGTTCTGCCCCTGTGTTTAGGGAGGGAGTGGGGAGGCTGCTGGGAATGACCAGCAACCCTCAGTAATGAGGGCAATCCATAGATTAACATGTCTGAATTTGCTTTTAAATTACTTTATTTCTATTCTTATGTAGGGTCTATACAAACGCAGACACTTTGAAAGCTTTCATTTCTTGCAACAACATGGAAGAAATAAGGTTCAAAAATATTCTGTGACTGGCATTGCCTTTCTGAGTTAATATATTCCCATAACAGAAACAACCATGCCATAAAATGGTGGCTGTGTACCATAGAAAGCTCACTTGTTTGGCTGCACAACCGACCCATGAATAAAGCCATGGGAGTTCACTAGAAACCCAGCCCAACAAGTTACATCTTGCAAGGAGGTACAGGTCCTCATTGTTATCTTTAGAAAGTAATTTCTGTTTAGGAAGGACATGATATCTCAGTGTTTGTAAAGTGAGCATTGTATTTTGAGTGCTAATGTATATAAATAGTAATAATGACAACTTCAGGATTTTTTTAAGGCCACTAAATCTTTGTTGTCTAAATGATTGCATAGCTATTTTTCCTTTTCTTTACATTTTCTCGCTCATTAAATTTTGATGCAACTTTATGGGAAAAAAAAAAGGAGGAAACATAATATATTAATCCATCAAAAGCTGTGCTGAAAATGTTTACATGCTTCTACTGACAGGTCTCCCACCTCAATTTTAAGTCACAGCCTCAATCCACTCTTGTTTCTGTTTACCTTTACAGTATTTTCAGTCATTGTACACTTATAAAATAATTAGTATACTTCAAAACCCACTATATTTGTAAAGCCAAGGTTTCTATGGTATGAATTCTTCCCAGCTGTGATAAAACACTCTTGAAATTAACAGTAGCTTGATGAGATGTATATGGGACTTGCTAAACAGGAGCAACCTTTGTGCTGCTGTAGCTGAAGTTACCTCAGCTTTTCCCACTGCAGCCTGAGTTTTCATGTGATTGTTTCTGCTGTCCACACATCCTCTGCAATAATGTTTATTGCACGAAATTTGAGGTTTTGAGCATGTGTTGTCTATCAGATTTGAATATAAACCATTTGACTGTCTGTTTTCTAATTATTCCCCCTTAGAAGCTGTTTTTTCTCTTTATATCATTACGAAGATTTCTTTTAAAGTAATTTGTTAGGCTCCCTTGTTATTCCTGATGTCAGTTACCTTTGGTTTTGTATGCATGTCTTTTAAATATTTCATTGAAGCTTGATCTTGCAAGGTCCAGAGTACTTACATCATTAAATAGGAGTAAGTGCTTTGTAGGATCTTCAGCGAGAGTGCCAGGCAGAAGCAATCCCTATAGCAGAGCCTGGGTGACCTTTTGGCCGAGGACTGACAATCAGTACTCCTGGCAATCTGGGACCCAGGGATACACTCACTATTAGGGTTTAACCTCACTTTACTCCGCTGCTGAGTGGTTATGGAAACATTTGTGTCCATTTTCAGAATTTTCTTTGATTAATCAGCTGACACTTGAAAAACTATTTGAGTTCTTACAGAGAAGTACACAGCATGCATATTTGTATTTTGTGTATGTGTGTTTATAAGCATGCAAAATATGTATTTATTCCAATTTGATGTAGTGATAGTCCCAGCTTGAAAGTAGTCTCCTGCAGATGTACTATAAAATGACTGAAAGAAACCCTTTTTAATGCATCAGACACTGTAATGTGCAATCCATGTCCCATCCTCTAAGCTGTTACGATACTAAAACTTGGAATGGCTGCAGAAAGCCAGGTTAAAATCATCTTTGTGTATAAGGGTTTAAGGCAGTTATGCACATTTATGCTGATTATGAACAGTTCTAGTCTCTATGGCAAGTATTTTAATTTAAAAACCTTTTGTGGCAGACTTGAAATGTTTTAAAAATACAAATACCCAGGAACTTGGTGTCCCGCAAATGCTGTACATCTCCACAGGGTAAGGCTGGGTAACCACTGATTCTTGAAAAATTGAAGTGTGGCTTCCAAGTCTGAAGGGCGTCATGACATCAGCCACAAGTGCATGCCATCATGGGGTCTGAAAGCAATCTTAATATGGCATTACCAGGTGTCTTTGGGTTTATAACACATACTCAACCCTGACATGGGGTAGAATGCTGGGATTCCTGGGGGAACTTTGCCATCTCCTGTCTGTAAGCTTCTCCTCTCTTTGGCTCTCAAGCTGTGTTATATGAGTGCTGAGGATCCCGGCCAGGGAAAGATTTTGTTGTATGATTCTTGGGGGAAAGATACCCCAAGAACCCAGAAATAGTATATATCACAAGCTGAGTAACTCAATTTCCCTTTTATTTTCAAAGAGAGTTGAGTTTCTGACTCTTTAAAGATTGGAGGAACACAAGTATTTCTTTTGAGTACTTTGTTGTGGACTGTTTAGCTGAACTTAGTTTTCCTGGGTGTATGAGGAAACAGGCTGATAGAGATATTCTGATTGCAGGGAGGCCCTGGGCTATGGTGTTCAGCTTGTTACATTGCTTCTCATATCATGGTTTCACTCCTGTGTGATGAACAGACTGTCAAGACAGCCTGAAGTGTCGGGAGACATTCTCAAACTTCATGTACCCGGTTTTAATCCTATTAGTCGGCAGTGCACTAGTATTCCTGACTTTCTTTTGGTTAGTGTCCAGGGAAACAAGCAGAGTGAATCTTCTGTCTACATCACACTGGACTATGTGACAAGGTTTGTGTTCTGTAGGTTTTTCTTCCCTCCAGCAGAACTTTGCTTTGGTACATGAATTAATTCTTTGGCTGGGGTGGGTTATTTGCATCTGAGTGATGTGATCTTTGAAGGCAATTCTGTGTGGTTAGTCCACTTGCAGTTATTGCACTCAAACAGGATGTATCTTCCTTTGTCGAAGGAGATACAATAACTCTTTTCAATTTTCCCCAGAGATCCAACGACCATCTGAAAAAAACCTGATTATATGAATTCCAGATGAACATGAGCATCTTTCTAATTATTAGAAGTTACAATGCATTAGGCAACAAGAGTTTGCAGTTGTTGATTACCCCATTTAGCTTTTGATTCCTTTCTCCTGCCATCCTGATGTCCAAATTTATTTTGGCGGGAGTTTGTCCAGGTAGACTGAGCACTGAGGTGAGAATGCCTATATTGTGGAGTGACTTTCTTAGCGTCTCAGTCACAGAGGACTTGGTGATATAGAGTCTTTGTACTGTAAATATTAGTTTCCTTCACACCCTGCTTTTAGCCCAACTTGTATCCAGCTAATAATTCAATAGACATTAATTGTTACAGTCTGGCTAAGCAAAAGAACACATGCAAGGCGAGTTTTTAGTATTCAGTTCATATCGGTGTACATGAAAGATAACCCCCACAGGGGCTCTGTCTACAAGCGCTAGGGACTTCTCAGAGGAAAATGTACTGACAGATCTCAGGTCAATACCATAATCATCCCTCACAGAGATTGATTCTGGACATACCGTAGGTAATGGATATATTCTTTTTCTGTTGGGATTTATGTCACTTTGTGGTCCAATTGTTCTAGACATTTTGTCCATCAAAGTAGGAGCATCTATGCAGAGAAATAAAATAACAGCTTGTCTCCTTGGATCTAACAAACTGAAAAACTAAAAATGCTTTCTGATCATTCAGGCTTTTCCATATTTGTAACATTAAAAAAAAGACTACAGCAGCTTTTATAGGCAAGAGTTGGCTGTTGGGGGCTTTCTTGACTAGGAATGAATGCAGTTACCTAGCGATGTATCTAAATGTGCATCCGGGAAAAAGTAGCAGTTTTACCTGACTCCTTTCTGGGGAATCCCCCTCCTTCCTCCATAACACCCGTGGCCTGTAATGGCTGGTGCATTACTACAGAGTGGCTGCAGGAATCTAATAGTGTGACAAAAAAGGCGAACCCTGCCAGGCCTGGTATGAAAGGAAACTTCAAAAAGAGCGTTAGGCTCACAGGCAAAGAAGATCTTGGGTGGCCTCAGTGCCTCTGGAAGTAGTGTCAGAGATCTCTTTTTGGGAAAAGTCAGTCCAGCCAGGCAGCAGAAGGGCAGAGCAAGCTGTATTTATTTATGAGTCTGAATAAAAGAGGAGACTGGTTGAAAATTCGAGGGATTTGGGTATAAATTCGGTCACTTGCTGCTCAAATTCTTATCCTATCATCCCTTGCTATCTACATATCCTGTGCTTTTCTTTAACCTCTTGCTGCATTTCCATTTTGCCTTCTTCCAGCATCCCCCTCCACATGTCCAGTCTTCTTCCTCTCTTGCTGGTTCTTTCAGTCTTCCTTATTTTCTCTAAGGAATGTCTTTTTTTGTTGTTGTAATTCTTATCTAGCCAGCAGGAAGAGCTGCTTCTAGCACTGGAAGTTACTCTGGCTCTGGCATCATTGAATCTGGCCCATCGAGGTATCTAGGAGAAACACTTGGTATGCTGACATACTAAGATGAAGTTGTCAAGATGGCTGTTTGGAACACTGTCTGATTTGACAGTGTTTACTTTCTCTGAAGTTTTGGTTGAAAAGAAAAACAGTTCATCTGGGGAGTAAAGCTGCAACTTGTAGCCTGGACCCAGTGCTTTTAAGAAACACGTTATTTTATAAATGCCAGTGAAATGGCTAGCCATCTTAGAAGATAACATGTTATTGTTCTGTGATAATTTCCCGAGGATATTAAGCTTCCAGGCATCATGGAAACGGTCTTTACTTGTTAAGCCGGGACTTTTTAGGTGAGAGTAATGTATTTTTTATTGTAAAAGTTCCCTGTTAATAGCCAGGTATCTGCAAGTGAAATATATGAATGTAGTATGTTCTATTATATTGTACATGTATATGGAGCCAATAATACTTGTGAAATAGTCCAATTCTTCCTCCGTTTCTAAGAAATAATGTTAATGCTTGTGCAGGCTAATGAATTGAGCTGTAGGGACTGGAATTCTCTGTTCTTTCACAGAACTGCTATACCACACTCAGCAGCAAAGTTCAGCCAGATTGTATTGCAGAAATGCCCTGGTTTTATGATGGATTTCTACTATAAACAAATAGGTAGTTCTCTGTATGGTTAATTCCGTGGCCCATTTAGTTCATTGTACAAAATCAGGTTTATCAGTCCCAATCCTGAATATACTTTGCTGAATGTTGCCAACAAGTAACAGTCCTACTGAAATCACTACTCAGAATTAGTAACCAAAGAGCGACATATTGCTTTGGTACATTTCCCTGGTCTCGGAATATTCTTAGCTGGGCTTTCTCCCATTCCTGTCATTTGTGCTAGGTAGTGTCAAGTAAAGAGCAAAAGCTGCAGCTGAAGGCTGGGCCACACCTTAGTTTCTCTGTCCTGAAAAAAGATTTGAATCATTTGAGTAAGAGAAATATCTGATTAATGTCATATCAATAGATAATACTAATCCTTAAATGGTGCCAATGGCAAATTCCTACCTCTTTTGATGTGTTACTTAGGCATCATTTCATTTCAGCTGGAAAAAAAAAAAAGGGGTCAAATTGTGCCCTTACGGGCAAATCCAAAGGCAACATTTACATCTAAATATACAATTAGGTCATAATGAATCACTTGATCAGGCAGTGAGCTGCCTGATCTTTTCTGCCTGGCAATCAAAGGGCAGATTCTGCTACACTTTTGGTAAGTAGCCAAATTGGTTCCATCTACATGAACAGTTTCACGAGAACTTTAATTTGAAATAACTTCTTAGCTCACATTTCATACATGCATGAAAGGCTGTAGCTCCTGTATAACATGATTCCTCAGGTCCGAGTATTAAAACAGTTCTTGAGTCCTGGCAGCCGCAGAGTTTCATGTGGATGTAAAAAGTAGCCGGGACTGTAGCCCTGAGCAGTAACACTTTATATCATAAAAAAATATGTGAAAAATTTATCCCCCAAATTCCCACTGTTAGCTTGAAGAGCTCTATGAGAGATCCCAACTCCAGCTGCACTTCCAGAGGTTTTCCAGGGCTCTCTTGATTCTTCTGTCAGTTGCTAACTCTCCAGCTGTTGACAGCGTTTTTCTCCTCTAGTCTATATTGAAACTAGAGCGTAATAATATATTTTAAATACTTTATAATTGCTCTCTCGTGCTACACTGACATCGAAATCCACAGAGGGCGATTAAAAAAACGGGGAATTCTTGTCCTCGTAAACCTTGAGGAGTGCCTGCTACTAGTCTGCTATGTGTTGTTTTAAACTTTACTATGTTTTATAATCTGTTCAGCTGTATGATCTCCTGTGATCTGCAAACATGAAATATTTACATGAAAATTCTAATGCATATCACAGGAATAGGAAAGGAGAAGCATTTTAAAACTTCTCAGAACTCATTACATGAAGCAGTTAGGAAACCTCAGAGAGCGTAATAACCACGGAGATTTTCTTCCTGCCTTTTCATTGAGACCAAGTGGATTGGCCAGATTAGTAGAGTGATGTGCATGTCAAGTAGGTACAAAATATTAGCTATGTAAAAAGTTACCTGCTGTGTAGATGGACTTACCCTATGCTATTAGGATGTACACAAATTTAGCTTGAAAGCTGGATGGCTTGCCTGTACTCTTTGAGGCCATTGGGACTGCTTTTCATGAGCAACACTGTCTTTTTTTTTTCTTTAATTGAAAGGGTCAACTTCTGGAGCATAGTATTTATTCAAATAAGCAAATATTGCTTCAAATCGAGTGCTCTGAAGAGTAGCAAAAATATACCCTGTCCTCAATTTCCTACCTTTTCTTTCCTGGTGCAATCCATTATGTAATATTGCACACTTCAGCTGGGCAAGCACATTGTCTAGTATTTCCACCTTTTAATAGTATTAAGCATCTCTTTGGTTGAGATCAGCTTCATATAATGCTTTTGGAATGTGATGCTCTTAATTTGCTACGTTTTATATCTAAACTATTGTGCACTGGCCACTGACCTGCCATCAATCAACTCAAATGCCTCAGTGCCCTTTCCATCCATTTGTGTTTTGTGTGTGTGTGCTGGGAATTAGATTTAAAGCAGTGTGCCAGTGATTAAACAATTACTCTGTCCTCTCTCTTACATATCAATAATTTGAAAGAGAAAAAAGCCGGCTATTCTTTTGTGTGTTTGACTGTGGCCTCTAGCTTTGAATCTAGTATATGATGACAAAGTGGTGTCTGCTTAAAAAAAAATAATAATTGTAACACATGTGGCCTTTTCAATTCCATTTGGGGACCTCTAACCATCATAAAACAAAGAGAGCAATTTAATGCAGGCTTTGATAATGCCATTTTCGGTCACCTTTTAATTAATAAACATGAAAAGCCTGAAATTGGATAGATCTTCTGAACTAACAATGGCAGCAATGTGAACTAATTTTCAAAGACAATTTTAAGGGTATTTGAAGGTGAGCATTACTATTTAGGAAAAGGGCTTGGATGACAAGCTACCAATTAACAGACACTAAGATATATTTAGGCTGAGACTGCAGGACACCGATATTATACCACTTTTCATGCGAGCAACTATTTTATGCTGTGTAAGAACTAAACAGTAGAAGTTTATTACTGTGAAATGAAGGAAAGCACAGGGTGTAGCTGACTTCCTTACCAACTTGGAAGAAGGATTGGCTGTGAGCCTGAGATATGTCTAATGCATGTCTTCTCTTTGTCTCCACAGACCTTACTGAAGGGTACCGCTCCTCCATATGCTCACTGTGGAGGCAAAGGCATAATCCCTGCTACCGTAGCCCGTATGAGTATATACACTAGCCTTTTGGATGCTGTTAAAATAATCATTCTAAGTGGATAAAAGTCCACAGAGACTGCATGTTGTTTATTAGACCCCAGGGCTTCTGTTTTGTTTCCTGGTATTTCTAGACTCCATAGCAGCACTGCTTCTTGAGGAGGCCTGTTTCCAGGCTTCCTCTTTCCAGGAGCTCATAAAATAGGGGAGGAAAGGCATGAGGAGAGGCAGAATGGCTATGATACTGGAAATGGCTCTGCTTCCCAGCTTCCCATTGCTTTTCCATTTCTCTTGCACACACACGTATGATTACACATGTGATGTGTAACCTACAGCCAGAGTTTAACTCCTGGTATTTTGCCAAGATTCCCGCTTTGAGCTGAAATACACAAATGAGCAGCAATGCAATTAGGAAAAGTAAAAGTACTGTTTCAGTTTACATACTCCTGAAGAAATGATGTTCAGTAGTGTTAACTGGAACATCAGGTGCTGATCATGATTATCAGGGGAACTTGTCTCTTAACAATGGCAGTATTGTAACAAGACTTGTTCTTTTCCTGAAGGATAAATCCATTACTGGTAATCAGTGTTCTGCCATGTAGCAAAACAATAGCATTTTAAGCTGTATGTATCTTGCAAAAAATGGACAGCCAAGTATTTTAACGTTATCTTTAAATGCTTCAAAATTCTATATGTTCATAAAGTTAAATTCCTCAAATTACACAACAGAAAAATCCATCATAGTCCATCTAACTGAACAGATAGTAACCTAAAGGGTGATTTCTGTATCACAATGCTCCTTTTGAACTGAAATGGGAAGAACTGGTGCCCTTTGTTATCGTGACCTGAAGGAGAACAATTTCATGCACTGACACAAGCTATTAGGAAGTGTCCTGGATGCTCTGGGACAGAACCACAAGTGAGGCATGATCTGCAGGCCGTTTGCAGTTTGGAGTCAACCAGGACAGCTGACCTGAGTTGGCTGCAGGTGTGTCCCGTCCTACAAACATCATGCTCATTATAAAGGGGGAAGTTTGCTGTGGAGGGGGCCTCTTGCTTGGGTTCCTCCTGCTCGTTCTCTTTGTTCTCCTGAGAACTGCCTTCCTGTTCCTTGTGACTGCTGTACTTTCACTGGGCTGAGTATAACTTTGTATACTTTATATTGGCATTGGTATCAATTTTGCTGCTTCATTAAATCCATTTTCATTTTAATTTATGGATCTTCTCTCCTTTTCCTGATTCCCTTTCTCTGCTGGGAAGGGGTCATCAGGTGGTAGAGCAACTGCTATGGTTTCACCCTGGATATGGGCTCAATGTAGAGAGGAAGCGGATGAAGGGCTCCTGAATATGCATCCTGGAAAATATTTGTTGTCAATCTTCCTCCTTTCCAAGCCAAATATGTTGAATTTGAATCTATCAGTTGACCACAACTGTGAGGTTTGCATATGAGGAAGGTGTCTGCCTGTCTTGTGTTGAGCTGTTCACCATAAATGTATAGATGATGTTGCCACACTGTTGGTGATTCACCAACTCTAGGTAAAATATAGAAAGTGTGAGGCCTTGTTTGTAAAGTAAGCAGGGATATTCTCTGGTGAATGTATTTGCTCTAGTTGGTTTCAAAGTATAATACCTTTAGAATTAATTATATTAGACCAAATCCCCAATCCTTAAAGAGATTTAAATTCCTAAATTCCATTGATTTTGGTGGAAGTTAACACCTAACACAGTATGAGCATAGGTTTCTAAGTGACTATGGTGTTGATATTTATAGTACAGGCTTCATTTGAAATGAAAGGTTGTACTCTGCCTGGAAAGAATGAAAAATAAATACAACTGAGGAAACTCAGATGATGTGCTTCTGTAAGAGCATCATCAGTTCCCATTAAAATAAAGATGGTCCATATCCCACAGCCTTGAGTTGAAAATGCTTCACAGATATTCAAGAGTGGGATTTGGCTCAGCCGCTAATGAAATAAGAAGTGAAGACATCACTGAACTGAATGGAAAGGCAGCTGAACTGAAAGAAAGGCCCTATCAATTTTAAGTAGCAGGCACAACTTAAAACCTACAGCTATGTGGATTTTTCCCAACTGCATTCCCTCTTGATACTACCTGCACTCACACTGGTGAATTTGCAAGAACACATCCCAGAGTAATCCATTTGCAAGCATCTTTTCTGAAGTAAAAAAAAAAGAGCAGTTAATACATATGCAGAAAGGAAAATATTCTTATCTCATTAAGAGACTTTCTTTAAGCTTGCTAAGATTAGAATACTTAGTTATTTCAAATTGGTAAAACATGCATTCATTATAAACATGATTATAATGATAACTTTGTAGATAATAATCAATTATTTAAATATGAATTATTTCCCTACATTAGAGTCATGTTTTCAGCTATAATCACCTCGGGTGCTCAATTCCTCCCTCCTTTACAGCACCTCTGGCTGCGTGTTGAGCATTAACTATTTGCTTCCAGACACAGCCTGGGAGAGTGCCAAGTCGAAATCAAAATTTACGGTGTTGTCCTAGCTAACAGCTTGAACATGCATCTCCTTTAGACTTTCTTAGGTGGGGAAAAAGGGAAAAAAAGTAATCCACATAAATGGCCATCTTGACCCTCAATTTTTTTCCCTTTCATTTTTACAAAAAGCTTGCAAAAATTCACTGGGAGCAATGCTCATGGGCTTAGTAAATAAAAAACTGATGCCCTGGCTGTTTGGAAGTACATGCAATCATCCATTTTTAATAAGAATTCTGAGAAGATTAGCACCCTGCAACAAGACCTTCATTTATACTGTTGCAAGGCTTAGCGGCACAATAAACTCTCCTTGCTTGCATATGCTCTGTAACTCTAGATGACAATTTAACCAAGTTCTTTGCTTCTCCTCATGGTGTGGACAAAATTCACCTTGAAATATTAGATCTCCTGAGCATGTGCAACATGCTAAACATTTGTAAGATAGACTATTCACAACGTTTATGTGCAGCAAGTGGAATTTAATCTCTTTTATTCCTTGCTCCAAGTCTTGTCAGTTGTTTTCCCCACTCTTTAGTAATTTCTTTAATATGGTTTGCACATATTTAATATATTCCCTCTGAGGTTCTCAAGATACTTTCAAGAGCTTGTTTTGCCTCACTGTGACTCTACAGCCTATCTGGAATGTAATAGCACTATAATATACCTTTTTTATAGATACATAAACTGAAACATTGAGAAGTTAAATGATTTGCTGGTGGTTATGTTTGGAGTCAGTGGCAGAAAGGAAGGAACTCATAAAACTGGACTGTCAACATCCTGGTTTAACCTCCAGACACAGTGGTGTAATCCATTTCACCTAATTTCAGATGTCTTCAGAGCAAATACTGTGCTGAAGTTAGGTATCTGCTCTTCCTTTCTGATCAAAGCAGAGATACAGGCACTTCTGGGATGCAACTCACCAAGTCCTTAAGTAGTTATTTAGAATGGGTCAAATGAATTCTGTCCCGTGAGACCCTACCTTTTTCTGCTCACTGTGAATGGAGCCTAGCTCAGACATTAACGGCTATGCTGAAGATGTGTAACATTAGGTGAGACAAATCCTATGTGAGCTTTCTTTCCTATAAATTTTAATACTGAGTGCTAAGTGGCTCTTTATCAAGGTTTCAAGAAGAATACTTTGGCAATAAGATTAATTAAATACTTAGAGGGAAAACTTGGCTGCCGCCACATCTAACCCAGGAAGAAAGGGTTTATTATTGTCAAAGAGCACTGAGCTGTGTATGGGAAGAGGAGGAAGCTTTGAGCAAATTTTGTAGTGTGATGGGTCAGTGCCTAAGACTTTTAGGCACTGGGAGTTTCATCAAAGTGTCAACTGGGATTTTAAAAGGTGCTTAAGCACTACTTCTGTAAGCAGTTTTGAATGCCACAGAGTGATCTTCTAGTTACATTTTAAGGCATTTTTGAGAATTTTTGAAACCCTAGGTACTTAAGAAAAAAAAATCTATGGATATCATAAGGGGGATTGAGCAAGAGAAATTCCTATTTCAGGAGAGTAAAATATCCTAGAGAAACTGTACTGCATTTGGGCATGGTGATTTATATGCTCGTAGGGATTAATAACTTTACTTCATAACTGCTTCATAGCAGAGCTGTGTCTTTCAGTCTGTACTCTCAGCTTTCAAAGCAGCAGTGACAGCCCTGGATGGAAGTCCATTACTTTGGAAGGTGAAATGATACAGTTGAGCCATTCCTAAGCAATAAACCACAAAACAATGGTAGTCTGCAAAGCTTGACAATGAGGTGCATGAAGCTGTTGAAACTGGCTGAACTGGTAGTTTGTCTTCATATCTAAAAAAGCTTGATAGGTCTCTGTGAGACCACTGCATAATAATCTTGAGCAAATGTATTTCATTGCTTCCATACTGCTCCAGTCTAAGTGCTGCCTCTTGTTTCATAACTTGAATAATGCCTGGGGCAGGAACTATGATTTTCTCTGTGTTTATGTAGCAACTACCATCCGCTGGTGGCTCAGGTTCCTAGGCGCTACCATTGTAATAGTTATGTTCTGAAAATTGCATAGGCATGGAGGCAGGTGCTCAAAATTTCATATATTCCTAGATGGCTCACTGAATTACAGGAACATAGAGGGAAAAAAATACAGAAAAAAAGCAAAGTGAAGAGCGGTTTTGTATAATGTGTCTTTTTTTTTTTTTTCCTTCAATGTCATCCCTAAAAATACACACTCATGTTTAGAAGTGCAGCGTATGGAAAGATCCTATGCTGATGTCTGAAAATGTTTCAAATAGAATTTAGCTTGCTTCAACAGAATACAATGATAGGTGTGTTTTATGTTGGGTTGGGAAAAGAAGGTAAGAATTTCATTATGAATATCTTTGTAAATAGACCATTAATCATCATGATGGATATAAAGTCGAAAACATGGCATAGCTGGCAAGCACATTCCTTAAGTGAATCTAACCTGAACTTAATAAAGAAATGCCAAACTAACTGCAAAACACTATTCTCCCAAGATTCAGACTCCAGTCAATCATCCTGCCAGGTGACAGTGTGTTTAACGCTAGGACAATATATCACTAACAATCTCAGCTGCTACCAACTCAGCAGAATTAGACTATTACTGAACAAAAGTCAGTGAAGTACTGCCAGTGGCACAGAAGGTAGAGCCACTGCTATTCTTAGAGGAAGATTGTGAACGACGGCCCGCATGGAAAAGGAAGTAGGAAGGTGGGAAGTAGCCAACACTGCTCTTGAATACCCTGAAGAGGACATGGTGGCAGCTCTATCAATTGCGTCATGACTCAGTTTGGCTGGGAAGTGTAGAATTGAGGAGAGTATGGTTCCACACTTGTATGACTTCACTGTAGCTGATGGCAGTGCTGCTAGTTAAGCCCACAATTTGTATGCCTTCAAAATGTGACAGCTACTCACTCAAAAGCTGAAAGAGGTGGGAAGGATCTTGTTCCATTTTGTGGTTTTTGAAAGAAAAAGTGGAGATGGTAGTCTTTGTATCTCAGTTAAGCTTAGATAACTGTCTTGCCAAAAAACCCAGAAAATTACTGTTTGTTTTCTCAAGTATTTTTCATTTAAAAATGTGCAGAGTTCCTTGCAGTTACCTATTCTACCCGAATCAATGTGTTGCATTTACGTGTACTTACTAACTGAAAGTGTTTGTTGAGTCCTGAAAGTGAAAGAAGTATGTGAATTTGAAGCAAGTGCAAAGGCACAAGTAATTATTCTAAGTGAATTTTTCTCTAAAGTGTCTGTTTGGGCACTGGAATTGCCTATGTGCCCCTGCACAGAAACTCAGAGTTACAAATAAACTTGCGTGACTTGGGAAGTTTTTTATTATTTTCCATGACTTTTCAAGCTTCAGGGCATGTTAAATGCTATTTTCTTTTGGTCCTTTACCTGTTTGCTAGAATTGGTGCCCAAGTTGGGACATGGCTTTGAATTCTGGACACGTTTTTAGGGTAGAACCTGGGAATTGGCCACTCATGGCATCAGTACCATAGAGCAGATTTAGAATGGCACATAGGAAGGCCAGTGGAGGAGGTATCTCTGAGAGGAACTGGCTCCTATCAAGATCCTAATTCCCTGGGAACCCAGAGCCCTTGCCTCACACAGAGGCGAGATACTGCCAATCAGCTGATTGGCAGCATGTTGCCTCTTTGAGAGGCAGCGTCTGTTGGCTCCTGCAAAGTTCCTGCCAGCATTCTTAAACTCTAATTTGGGAAAGAAAATTACAATCTGGCACATCACCGTTGGAAGGTTGCCGACCCCTGCTCCACACTGTATGAGCGGCAGCTTCAGAGAACAGTGGTATGAAACTTCCTTTGTTTCATGCATCAGGAGCAGGCGTCTGAATGTGGCTCCTCCACAAGGCTGTACAGCCCCAATGAAGGCAGTGAAGGCAATGGAGTTGTCCATGTGTTGACAGTGAACAAATTGTATATTCCTATTGTTGCTGGATGAGCCACTAGGTAACCAGATTGATTTTAAGATCCCTTACTGAGTGTTCAGGACTGGTGCTTGAAAAAGACATCTTTTATCTGTCAGCCAGTAAATCTCACATTGAGTTGCAAACATACTGGAGAGCTAGATTTCAGCAATACCGTTTTTATGAATAGAAACATTTTCAGAATAGACACTCTCCTGAACACACAGTTGTTTTACAGGAATTAAAGAAGTCCTTATGGTGGATGGATAAGCCAACTCAGGATAAAATAAGAACCAGACTATACTTTAAACTGCTGTTTGAACAGAACCTTGTTGAAGAACTTAAAGTTCTGAGTTTTGCTGGTCTTTTTCCCTTCTTCCCTGCTTTCCTCTTTTCAGGCTTAATTGGAAGTAAATAGTATACAATATGAGATTAGAGGCTTTTTTTTCGTCATTATTGACATGAAATATATCAGATTTGCAATAAAGGTTTTTCTGGTTTATCAGCATTACTCAAGATCTTGCATATTTGGCGTGCATATAAAGCAAAATCGTCCACTGACCAGAATTCAGATACCACACCAAACAGCGTATCGGTTACAATGGCCGTCACTGTTAGCCTCATCTCTTCAGAACAGCCATAAATCCTAATGAATGCAAACTGAGTACGAGCAAACATTGAGTTTTCCTCAAATGAATGTTCACAGCACTTTCAGGTCATCCATTAAGTAATATTCCATCCCTCTGCACCATCTACATTTTACTAACAGATGATGGATGAGGGAACTCAGGAGGATGCTGCTTCACTGAGATCCACCTGTACTTTGAAGTTTTGTCTTGGTTTCCACAAACCCTTGCCATCTATTACAGAAATTAATAACATACTAGCAGTGATTCAATCACTGTCTCTCAATAAGAGATATTGTGGCTGTTGAGACAACTGTTTCGCCAAAGGAAAATTCCAAATCCATTGACAGTTCTTTTAGCATTTCCATGCACTTATGCAATACTCTATATGTTGAAACTGCTGTGAAAAAACATTTAACTAGCTGATTCTCTTGGAAGCCCAACAAAATAGACACTAGCTTTTTTAGGGCTGGGATACTTAGTGCTAGAGTTGACAAGACCTTAAAGATCTGAAAAAAGCTGGACCAGCACTGGCATTGTAAATTAGGGAATTCCTACCTTATGGTCACCTGTTTGAGCTATTAGGCAGCTCATCTTTACCACAATTATGCCTTCTGTATCTAGAGATTATGTGAGATATATATATATTTTTTTATTTTATTTTTTTCAGTGATGCATGTTAAAAAAAAAAAAGGGTTAATTTTATAGTTGAAATTGCTTGGAAATTACTAAGTAAGTGTCTTTAAAG
Organism: Coracias cyanogaster; assembly: GCA_033124195.1. Classification (NCBI taxonomy): domain Eukaryota; kingdom Metazoa; phylum Chordata; class Aves; order Coraciiformes; family Coraciidae; genus Coracias; species Coracias cyanogaster. The sequence goes on along the minus strand of JAVSBS010027887.1, from coordinate 15,664 downwards.
TGTTCATTTGAGAGAGTGTCCTGATGATATAATAGTACTTAGCTCATACCATAATGCTGCTATCTTATGTTGTCTTGGCTGAGTGTGTTGTTTAACTGTACTGGAAAAACCGTGTGACAAGTTCTGCATATATCTGAGTGTGGTTTGACAGTAATACTTACCAAAAGTTAACTATTGCCACTCCTTAAAAATTTGAATGGCTTAGGGCAGATTTTAACAAAGATACTGATTCCAAGGGATTGCTAAATACCAGGTTCAAACACTTATTTCCAGCCTGTTTCCTGTCTGGGAGTTTTATTCCAACCACATCCACTTCTTTACATAGGGAATAGCTTGTTCTCTTTAATTGGAGCTGCACTTAGGCTCAGATCTGCAAGTGTTTAAAGTGAACAGTGACAGAGCCTAAGTGCCTAAATGAAATCTTGTGATCCCAAGAACCTCTTCTTAGCTTCTGTCTACCCTGATAGTGCTGAAACTTCCCAATTGCATGAGATCCTTAACTTAAAGTGGATTCAGAAGTGCTGCTGTCTTGCTAGAAATGAACAGTGTAACACTTATCTTCCTCAGACATCTCTCCAGATCCACAAATTAACTGCTGCGTTGTGGGGTTAGGCTATTCTCTTGGCGGAGGTGGGTCAGATGTGCTGTTTTCCCTTTTGAGGAGAGTGGCCAATGACCAAAATGTAGGCGAGTCTGGGATTGTCTGACATCTGTAATGCTTTTAATGAAATTGTTCAAACTGGCCGGAAAGAATAAAAGACTAATTTGGCTGCAGAAAGACATTTCTCTCCTAGCTTAATTAATTCAGTAATGAAACAATTTTCATACTTCATCCATGGCCATTTAATGTAAAATGAAGTCAGAGGACATAGAAGATAGTCTGGAAGCTGGAGGACCATCTTCGTATTTGTGTACCTTACCTGCCTAGCGGGTTGTCATCATGCTACTTAACTTTACCATAAAAGTGAGTTTTCTGCATCTTGTAGCAGCTCTTAGAGGGGGTTGCTGCATTTGACTGGTTGATAGTTGCAGCTTTAGTGCCTGATCATTGAAACAAGTCTTTAGGAACAGCAGGGCGTGAGTTTATAGCTCTCAGGCAGAGGAGGACTCCTCCAGCTTCTCTGTTTCCCTGGTGAAGTCAGTCATTCTTAATCATTGAACCATTAGGTGTGTGGGGCATGGAAAGCTATAGGCACTGCCCTCCCTTATTCCTCCTCTGGCAGTGTTCAGAGGAACTGCGGGGTCCGTTCTGTCATCCTGAAAGCAATGGTTAGGGAAGATCCAAAGGTAGAAGATATGGTTGAATTGTGGGACCCAAGGGTGAGGAGTGTAGTACTCAGTAGCAGTAAATTGAAACACCAGTGGAGGATATTATTTAAAAACTGTTCCCACTACTTCCTTATGGACTGCTATAAACCAGTCTCTGTCTAGTGTTTAAGGCACCTAATTCTATATAGTATATAGACAACTTGTGTGTAACTAGGAGCAGCATGTTCGCATGTGAATGTCGTGTTCCCACTCTTAGCTCGGTAGGGGAGATGCTTCTGATGTTGATTTTTATTTGGTTTAAGTATTGGAGGCTGTTGGGTAGGTTTTGTTACTGGCATTAGGTTATGGGTTGTGTTACAGGTGGTTGACAATGTAGAGTCTATCGTCAGGGTGCCAACAGGGCCTGGTAGCTCCCTGGGGGCCATGGGTCCTCTGCCCAGGCCAGCAGGGAAGGGCCTGGCAGCCAGGGCCTGTCCCACCATCCTAGCCAGGAACAGGGCAGCTGGGGGGCACTGGGAAATGGGGTCCTGGGCCATGTGTAAGGTGGGGGGAGTCCTGGGGGTGGGCAGGTCCTGCCAGGGCTGGTGGTGCCCTCCAGGCTCTGGCACATATTCCTAGTCAGTAAGCTAGACCTACTGTGTAGCAGCTCTACCAGATGAAAATGGTTCATTTCTTCCTGCTTTACATTTTCTGAATAGTCTAACGATAGGTTTGCTTTCACATCCTTTGAGATTAGTCTTTATTTCAGACAATGCTTTCAATGCTAAAAGGGTCATAAAAATAGACAGTTCCTGAGAGCTTAGAAAGAAAAACTGCTAGTCTTCCATCCTTCCCCCTCCCCCAAATTATTTGATAATGGAATGGGAAGCTTTCCCATAATCTTTTGCTTGATTTTTGCTAATACGAACCTGTCAAAGATCGTGGCATTTCCTTACTGTCTGATGTGGAGCCAGCTGGAGCCAAATAATCCACCCACGTTTTCCATCATCTTTGTATTCTGATAGGAGCTTCTGCTTAGCAGAAATGAGAAAATACCTGTTATTCCTTCCTTGCTGTCATGGTGGCCATGCAAAGGCAGTTTCCTACTTGGCTAAAATGTGGCTAGATCTGAATAAATGTGACCAGACCAAAAATAATGGGTTTTCTGCCTGGAACCCACACCCTACTTTTATGGCAGTTGAAGAGGAAAGTAATTTAAGAAGTGACAGTTTTCTTTCCACTCAGTGCCCCAAAGAAATACTGTCAAGGATGAATTAGGAACATTTCTCCTTTGGCTTCAAGATGCAGAGATTTGGGTCTGTAAAAATACCTCCCTTCATCTTCAAACTTATTCCTACAGAAAGGAGAATTACTACTTTTATGTGAGCATGTGGACCTGCTTACTAGAGAACTAACTTGGGTTGTAATTTGAATTGTACTCTTCCTAATGAAAGCATCTACAAGGGTAGGCAGTCAGTACAAAATACAGCCCCTCAGTTTCCAGGCCTGCTGGCTCTGTAGCTGGAGGAAAGAATCTCTCCCACTTCGCTTTCCCTTTTCCAGCCTCTCTTTTGGTCTGTATTGCATCTGTTTTAAGCATTAATGTTTTGCATGTAACATCTAAGTCTAATCCATCGCTATGGACCCACCTAGTGACGGCTTTATAGATTCTTTATATTCATAAAGGCACTTCACACTTATCTTTTAATGATTTTTATTAGGTTTGTATTTTGTGATGTTTGAAATGGATCATAGTACTCAAACTGTATGCTTTCTGTGAATATTTCATTCAGCTCTGTGTATTTAAACACTTGGAAAACAATAACGTTTAATGTGGTTACCTGTGAATAAAAGCATCAGTACAAGGAGTATGGTCATACTGTCAGGGAGATAACCTCATATATTATACATGTATTTCAGATCACCGGAAGTAAGAGTTGTTTATAGTCTAAATGTGAGGAAACATTTACTCACTGGTATGGGAATTAAAATGGTCAGTGTCAGCTTCCAGTTTAGAATGATGCCACAAGACCTGCACGTGTTACTTACAGGGATCCTCTTCTGTATCGTAACTGACTCAGTGAATGTGGTTAAGTCTGAAAGTTTCTCTAGAAGCACAAACTGTAAAGAATTGGGTAATGTATTATGGCTTTCAGTGATCATCTATTGCCTCGTTGCTTTGCACAGTGATTTATGGGGTTTTTGGACAGCCAGAAACGGCTTAGTAACTTCTGACTCTTCAGCAACCAGTGCTGAGTATCTGAAAATCCTATACAGGTGCTCCTGGTTTATGCAAAGAGTGACTATGTGCAGTCAGGATAATGTAACAATGGGATCCACTGTCCTCATGATGTGGGATCCAGTTAAGCATATGTAATGAGTCTTTTTCCTTTGTACTGTCCATCCAGGTGGGGATGAGCCTCCTTTCTATTATTCCTGGTCTTCATTAACCTGCAAATCGGAATAGTCCCACAGACTTTCTCAGAGGTTTGCTCACTGTAGTCCTCCCCATGTAGTATACTCACTGTGTTATATTAATAACTGAATATTCACATATGAACAACGATTGCTGTGTACAGATTTTGTGTGTAACAACCTTTAAAAATACAGTACTAGGAATTTTTCATTGAATATACTGTATTTTAGGGACAGATCATGTTACTGGTGCAGTATGATATCAGAGACAGTGGCAAGGAGACTGTGTACATTTGCCAGTAATGAAAGCAGTGTTCTCAATTCTAATGCAAGGAAATATTTTCTAGGTTTTTAAATAAATACATATTTTCTTAAAGAAAAAAAAAACCAAAACCTGTCAGGTTGGGATTAATGTTGAAACTTTTTCATCCTGGTTTCACATGCTTTCTCTCCCACCCATGAAAATAGTGCAAGCATTACAGAGTAGTCCCTCAAAACTCTGCAATCAGATTTGTAAATGCAGGTCATTGGTTCATTACTAAAAAATACTGTATTTCTCCTTATATGGGCTAGTCCAACTATGGGCAGAGACTATCAAAAAATTCTTACATGGTAGCTTAATCTTGCAAAAATCCCTTGCCCAATGCAGGAAGCTATAGTTCCCTCAGCTTTAGAAAGCTGATGCCATTTCATACCTCCTTGACAAAGACAGGCTCTGGTTTTATAGGCTCCCTTGGTAAATCACTGTACAGTCAAAGTTTATTGACTCCTGAGGGCTTACTGAGTCTACAGGATGGACTTGGTTCCAAGTTGTGTGAAGACTTGTTTCACACCACCCAGTACAAAGTATTAGGAAAGGAAGTGTGCTGTTGGAATAGGTGTGGCTTAAAACTGGAGGATGTCATGATTATTGCTAGCTAGAAATGCAAGAGAACCCTGTCCAAAACAAGCACAGTGTCTTGAGGATGGGTCGGTCTGCCAAAATTGCAAGGATTAAACTCAGATATTTTCTAAAAGGCTGTCCGCATCAAGTTTGTAAATAATTTTCCCTCAGTACTGTAACACAGAATAATAGTTCAGGATTTTTTCCTTAGTATTGTAACATAGAATAGTAAGTAGGGAGGATCATGGGTTTTTTGAGAAACCAAATTATTTCCTTGCCATGTTCTATTACAGAAGACTTAGGAGGGAAATCTAACCTGTAGCCATTCTTTTGCAATATTAAGGATTAGCTACTGTCAAAGAAAAAAGTGAAGAAAAAGTAGGTGCTAAAGTCATCAAAAGAAGAGCAACAGAGTACCAGGTAAAGTTAGACATATCAGAATGTGCTACTGGAAATTGATAGCAGCTCAAATAGGGCTGCTAACTTAATATGTAGTCTTTCCTTTAATATTGGCTTCTAACCTGTAAGGTTGGAGAAAGCAATTTTTCTGCTTCTCTTTAATTGAACAGTAGAATTGATGCTGAGAATTAGTCTAATTAATTTTCTTTCCTTACTTGATAAATTGGTTGAAATAGTAATAAAAAATAAAATCGGGAGACATGTAGGTGAGTATTGTGATACTATAGCTATCCATCAGCATAGCTTTTGTAAAGAAAAGTGATGTCTAATGATAATTCCTTCAGCTTGTCAACAAGTAGTAAAAGACGATCATTAGGGGTTTCCCCCCTTAAAGAAAATTCTTGAAAAAGACCTTCATAAGGGGTTATTAGAAAAGTGGTTTTGGGATAGGCATACGTTCAAGAATTAGTTCTCTGAGGGACGGAAGACAAAACTAAAAGTATATTATCAATGTTTGGTGTAGGAAGACTACAACAGGAATATCAAAAGTCTGAGTGTTGTAGGTGGTGTTTCACAATATATATTTTATTTATTTATATATATACATATATATATAAATGAATTGAAAATGGCCATGGCCAACGGTACAGAAACATTTATGTCTGAGGCAGAATCATACAGGTCAGGCTGGAGAAGATGGCAGAGGACTCCATGCAGGAAGACAGGCAGGTTGAGCACACCTGGGCAACACCCAAGTGTGGTGTTGACAGTATTGCATGTCAGGTGGAAAAATGGATGTGACAATGCTCGCTGCTCTCTTCTAGCGTAACTCTGAACACTTGGGAGTGAATGGGAAGATGACCTATGTTTCAAAGTGGGTGGAATGATACAAAGATGAGATTCTGTTGTTGAAAATGTAATAAGAAATAATGCTGAGCATACTGGAGTGGCCCACGTCAGTATCAAGACCTTTCCTGTAATACCAAGTTCTTTATGAGTTAGACTACTTGAAGAATGTATGTAGCAAAACCAGAAGAAAATAAAAGAGAAGCAGTGGAAATTTTGATCTTAAATAAACTAACTTCTATATGAGGGAAAAGCTAAGATACTGTTTAGAGAAATAAGTAATAAAACCAGAAGTTTATTCAACAAAAGAAAGGAAGATTGGTTGCTCCTTTTCACTTTTTCAGTTACTACAAGAACAACAAATCATTCAGTCAAATGCAAACAAACAAATACAAAATAGGAAACAGTCTTTTATGCAACTTGTAATTCACTTTTGGTCCAGATTCCCAGAATATTCCCATATCAGAGAAATAAAAGACCTGCATGTTTATCTCTGCATTATGTGTCCAAAGTCAAGATTTTGGAATTAGCCATGAAAAAAGTGGCTCACCCTGTCTTTGTAGACTACAGCTCTAACAGGTGAAGTTCTGTAACTTGTCGAGCTCTGTCTATCCAACTTAGGGAATGTTGTGACATCATGGTGCATCCTGGTTGGTACTTCATGGTATGGAACTCTGTAGTGTGCTTGCCTGTCTTCTCTGTCTTATAAAAATGGATTTATTTTATTTTTTAAACCTCTTTATACTTAAGCCAATGTTTTATGAAGTAATGTATATCCCAGAGTTAAGGCAGCCGGCAGGAGATGAGGGACAGGAATAAACTTCCCTCGCTCATTATTGAATGTTTGTGCAGTCTGAGCCCAGTTGGCTTTGAAACACCTAGGACAATGTAGTGGAGGATTGTCTCTTGATTTGAAGCAGGCTGTAGTTTCTGTGTTTGAGGCAGAGCTCTCACTTAAATTGTGGTGAGTTTTCCAACTATCAAAAGAAAATTTGCTTTTATTCAATGATGTACATCTTTTTTATGCAATTAAACACAAATCCCCAGTAGCAATATGGGCAGGTTTTAGTGGCCCTTTGTGTCATGGCCCACAAATCACTCTAAAAACTGTGATCTTTTTGGAGATTGCGGTTACAAAGCTCTGTATGGTTGTTTTTGTGCCAAAGGCATGTCCTGACTGTGTATGGCAGGTTTGAACTTTGACTGTAGTATTGAGAACCCTCTGAGAAATTTATGGCAAGTCGCAACAAAACCCAAACCAAACCAAAAAACCCCACAACAGCAACAAACACCACAAAAGAAGAGGCTAGTTTGGTTTTTTCTTTTTTTTTTTTTTTTTTTTTTTAAAGAAGATAGGTGTCCCTGTCTCCTTTTATTTTCCACTCAATTTGCACTTCTGGGGACACCTGCTGCCATTCTATTGCTAGCTCAGAATTCATTAGAAAACAAGTTTCACCTGTGACATTCTCACATGTGAAAGCTCTGCCCAGATGTTGAACCACATTGCTCTCAAGAAAGGGCAGTGGCTACATGCAAATACCAAGAGACATAGTTGACAGGATTGATCATGTGGGGTCAAATGCTAAAAAAGTATGAACGAATGTGATTTTTTTCATGAAAAAGTGTCAAAAGACTATCCCTGATATCTGATGTGGTGACATTCACTGTTTCCGCATTTTGATATTCTTCTTCGTATGCCTCAGGCTGTTAACAAGCAGAAGTTATTTAATTTATTTTATTTTATTTATTAGACAGGGGTCAGGCACTTTGTAAATTATGGACTGCGTTCTCAGTGAATCAAAATATTTAGGTTGCTTGTGAGGTTCAGTCCTTGGCATCATGTCACTAATTACTTTTACACAACTCTGAAATAATGACAAAAGGAAAATGCATCAACAAAGAAAGAGAAATTAAACTTTGTAAAATAAAACAAAAGGCACATCAGAAATAGAAAGTGTTATTTAAAGGGAAAAGCGGGTGACCAAATGTGCAGTCTGGATTCAGTACAGTGTTATATGGCAAGAGAAGAGACACTCAGCTTTGGATCCTCTCCAGTCAGAGGAAAATGTATGACATAAATTTTCTTTGATAAACGTTCCTGAAAAACTTCTTTGTATTTTAATCTTACTGAATGGTTCTCTGAATTCAGTGGTGTCTCTCTCTCTCTCTTTTTTTTTTTTTTAAATATCATTTAGCTCTGTTTTCTTTACATCTCCTTTCAGATTCTTTTATATTCTGAATATACCTCAGTGGCAACTGTTGAAGGTCTGTCTTGCTTACAAGATAATTGCTAGTAGAAGGTAGTCAACCCTGTACCTGGATTGCATTAGGCTTTTGAAGAGTGTCCCCAGATATTCTAATTTTCCTATACATATGCTTCAGAATACTGTAGCAGTATTTTCTCAGTTTTTCCCCATACAAGATGCAGAAGCATTCCCAGGAGGGGCCTTCAGCATGCTACCCTGGCAATGTTTCTGGCCTCTACCTGTCCTGTGTAATGAGAGATGAGAAGCAAGAGTTAAGCTTCCATAGGAACAGCAGTAACAACAAGCCATTGGTCTGGTTTATACCGTACTTTAGGTATTTATTTCTCTGTAATAGTGGCTGAATTGGAGTCTGTGTGTTGGAAGTAGGAGTTCAGTGTTTTGCTTCCACAGAACCAAATGGCATTCCTTTTGCTTTCTCTCAAAATGGAAAATCGCTCATAAAACTGCATTGGAGCACTGTTAAAATATATGAATGAGCATGGTGTGCTTTTGTAACTTTATAAATGAAATGAAACTCTACAAACTGATTGATGGCTGTTTCAGTGTGCAAGGTGTAACATAGCAACATGTTTTATAACTCCATCCCTTATGGAGATGCATTTAATGTCATTAGAATCACTGCTTAATTTACAATTTTATCTTCCCAGTGACATGTATAACAAGTTAAATATCACTAGAGTGCATTTAATAAACACTAATTTGTATTAATCTTATCGTTATGTATACATTGTGTGTGGTACAGCAGAAAAAGAATATATATTTACAAATTTGTTCTGAATTGAAGAACTATGTTTCAGCATATATATTTTTGAAACAATTACTAGATAGCAGTTACATGAATTATACAGACTAAAAAGGAATAAAATCGATAAGCAGTTTACAGGATGTAAGAATGTTACCTTTTTGTGTTCTTAATCTAATTACGACGACAGTCTAAACTGGTTCAGATAGAGGGTATTTATCACAAAAGATGTGATTCTTCACTGCTTTTTTTGGTACAAAATGAATAGAAAATGGTAATATTATTTGGAAGCGGTTTATATTCCCACTTTTTCTCTATTTCAACAGAGTATATGAAATGGAAGGCAACCATGAACAGAGCTATATGTGTTTGTGTGATGGCCACCACCAAAGAGCCCGATCTGGGTAGTGGAGGGTGACTATAGCCCTGTGCTAAAAGCATAATAAATGATTGTAATGGCACTAAAAGAGAACAGTTTCCAGTGAAGAGAAGCAGACAGCAGAGGTACCTGTGGGTATGGAGAATTGTGATTGCAAACACTAGAGCAAACCTCATGACCACAAGAGGAGGGCTGGAATGCCTTCACAAAACACACTGGACTACGTGCTGTGGATTACTCAAAAAAGCCCCTGCACTTTTAATTGCATGATGCTTGCTTTTACATCAGTCAATGGAAACAGATCTGTTTGTTTTAAACCCAGCGTGCACAGGTTAGTAAGAGCAGGCTATAGTGCAAAAAACAGTCAGGTTAGAAATATAGAGTCAAAATGTGACAACTCTAACCCTGTTCAGTGAATGACTTAAAAAAAGAAATGAAGTTATTGGGGAAGTGAGGAGAATGTGGTGAAAAACCCTGCAAGAATTATATTGAGAGCTATGCAGACAGGCTTACTGAGGTAAGCAGAAAGATCTCAATTTCAGTCAACTTGAAACCATGCTCAACAAATTATCTACTTTTACAAATAGATCAAAGTAGGTTTTTTTAGGATACTTAGGCTCAGAAGCTTACATTTGGCTATAAAACTTTGGTTGCCTGTTCATAAGAGACTTGATTTCTACCAATCACTCCTCCGCACACGCACCAGGGGAAAAGGGAGTAATTTCCTTTTGATGGGAGTTGGTTATCTGTATGAACTGAGTTAGGTTCATTGTCGAGTATATCGTGGCAGGCATTTACATGTTTGTAACAGTCATTGGAAATGACACCAAGGAGGAACATTCCTGCTGGCATTGTCATCCGAGAGGCTGAAGATCGGATGGGCACTGACAGAAAACAGGCCTGTCACTCAGAAAATGATCATCCCGATCAGGATGGAGGCAGAGCAGGGATACTGCGCAAAAAGTGAGGCTGTGGGCTTCGGCTGGGACGGTACATTCCGTGCAAAACAACTGTGCTGAAAAAAGAACATAGAAAAAAAAATGACTTAGAGCAACAGGTTCCTATTTTAGTAACATTTTATGCTCAGAACCTTAACGAGAAACTGTAAATTTGAAATCCAGTTAGCTTCTTAAATCATTTCAAGCACAGTTCCTATCCATGGATATGCTTTCTATTTTTGTGACTATTTTTTTAAACTGTCGTGGTTTTACTTAATTTTTTTTCAAGCTGCTTCTGTGCAGACCAAGGCTACTAAGTCAAACAGTAAAGAGACCCTATATCTAATTGGCAATGTAGAGAAAAACAATAAAACAAACTGTACCCAAAATAAAGGAACTGAGCGGGGGTTTGACACAAAATTCGGTATGTGTCCTCTCTTTAATTTTTCTCTTTTTCACAATTAGTAGTTATTTTTTGCCAAAATGTATCTGTATTATAATTTTAAATGAGTTTACATATACTATTTTTATTTCTAAAAAAAAGGTATAGTTTACATCTGTATTAATTTTGACGTTCCTTTACCCTGGCTGATGTGGAGTGGACAGGATCAAAGAGTGCTGACCTCCTTTTTAAAAATGATTAGCAATTTCACTGTAATATTTACTGACCCTGAGGGAAGTCTGAATTCAAATTTTAGATGAAGGTTAAGATTTCTTCATAAGGGTAGTGTCAGTTCTCTGTTGCAGATGGTAGGCCCCTGCTGAAATTGCAAGTAAATAGCTAATAAATGAGGACTTCCTACTTGCAAATGAGACGGCTTTACTTTTCCTTGAAGAAATTCAGTAAATTGAAAAACTCTAAATAGCACAGAAATTTCAGTCCTCCAGACCGCCTTCTCCTTCTCAGATTTTGCCATACTATATTGAGCACTCAGTTTTGCCAACACTGAACATGCCTGATGTGGCATTTACATTCTTTAAAAAAAGCATAGATTAGTTATATTTCTAAGAGTTAACTTCTCCTCTTGACACATGTACTTAATTCCCATTAATGGAAATGGCAGCTAGGCATGCACACTGAAAGGAAAAATCTGTTCCTAAGCATATGATCCAAACTGCATTGTAGCTAAACATTTCCATATTCTGAAGTAAGCACTCATTATTTGTGAGATATTCTTCATAGTAAATGCATCAGCCTCACTCTATTCTCCCTCAGTTCTCTTGTAACCTGTTCCAAAACACCCTTCCTTAGAAATCTTACAGATTCATTCTTAATGCTGCAGTTGTTTTGGATGTGTGCCTAAAAAAGAAAATCCATTTAGGATCTTCAGAGTTTTGCATATTTTCTGTGAGAATTTTCCAGTAAATCATTCTGTGGAACATCTTACATTTCCTTGGACTTTGTAGGTCTCTATTATTAAAACCTACAGTGGAAACAACAAAACCCGAAAAGCTCTTCTTTTTTTTTCCCCCCAGCCCTTCCTTTACTTACTGTATTGCAGTATCTGCCAAAAGAACTAGGCTGAAGTGCTATTATTTGATGCCATTTCATTTAAGGTTTTCCTTCTGCCAATATGCTTGTGTAAAGACCTGTGGATTCTGTCTGTACAATAGTCCAGAGTTACAGTATTTCTAACTTGAGCTGAGCGGATAATTGATTTTTTGGTTCACCTCTTGAACTGGAGAACCACAATAGCAACGAAAAATTCAGTTAAGCATAAAAATTCAGACGAAAGTTTATGATTTGAATTGTTTCCCCTCACCCAATTGAAAATCAGAGCTTTTTTTGTTTAGTTCAACCCAAACTGGCCTCTTTTACCTGCACTTTGTAGTTCTGGGCACCCCTTAAAGGCAGCAAAGCAAGAGAAACGCAGATTTGCTGAACTGCTTGGGGGCAGGTGAGGGGACTTTGTGTTTCTCTCACTGGGATATGTGAACTCATCCTGAATTCTTAGTTTGAGAAGAGAATTGAGAGAGCTTAATGTGGATCTCCCAGGGGCAAGTGAGTTTTGTAACTACAATCTACTTGGTAAAAAGGGGTATCAGGGCTTGCAATTACTAGTCTGAAGTTTCAGGACAAGGTAAAATCTTTGTATGTTAAAAACTGGACAGTTGTATATGACATTTTATTCTTTCTCAGTCAGTGGTTATATATCCTCAGTTTTTCCAATTTCTGATATGATAGCAGCCTTTGTGATACGTCCTGGCAATTTCTAAAAAGCAAGTCTTAAAGTTAATATGAAATGATTTGTAGAAAGGTTTCAGAGATTCCCTCAAACCATTTGTTTAACTTGCTTTTTCTCCCCCTTGCGATTTGCAGTTGAACCTACTATGAGAACATAATCTTATCGATAAGTCTGCACAATAGACTGTTAACAATCCAATAATAACAATACAATGATACAGTAATTCAATACAATATTCGTACAATAGTAACAGCAGCGTTTTTTCTTCCTTTCGGACCCAACTCTGTTTCCCTTCACTCAGCTGGGAAAGGGAGTTCAGTAGTTGCAGAAAAATGTGAAAGGAAGGAAATGGCGAAGAAAAGGTAGGTACCTGAGCACAAAATGTACTGGGGTAAGAGTAAACATAAAGTAGGGGAAGGGAGGAGAAGAGTTCATGTCAAAAGTCTGCAGGGGAATGATCTCTACTTCCTTCCTTTCTTCTGTTTTCTCTTCTCCGCTCTCCTTCTTGCTCAGTCATCTTTGGTTTATTCCCTGACCAATTTTTTGCCCTTTTTTTTTTTTTTTTTTTTTTACTACTTCCTAGTCTAGCTAATGTCCTCTTCCACAATTCCTGATGTTGATGGCAATTGCTCTGGTTTATAATCATATGAGCTGAGAGTCAGCAACCAAGGAGCCCCATTGTGCTGGGGCATAGTAGCAGCATGGAGAAGTATGTGATCATTGCCCTGAAAAAGCTCAAATAGGAATTTATATAGGAAGGGGTAAATCTATGTGAAAGGATGAGGGAAGGACATGGTAGAAGAAGGGCAGTTGTGGAGTGGAGCTGAGCTGGAAAAAAGGATATGAGGTTAAAGAGCTGAGCGGAGTTAACGTGCAGTGAAAATACAGTAGTCCTGTTCTGCCAAAACTGTTGAAATTTTTTTTGCATAAAAGGTGGTCTTAATTGTCCTCCAGCTGGTGCTTCTGAATGACTTCTGGGGCTTATCTCTGTAAACTTCTCCCAGGGCCAAGTGTGAGGAAATAGGGGAAGCAAAGCAAGATGTGGCAGAGAGGGAACAGCATTTACAATGGCAATGTAAATGTAAAGTGGGCAATGGTGCATCAAGGGTAAAATGAAAGACCAAGAAAAGGGGCCCGACAAATGTGAGTACAGCAATGAAGTCTGTCTTAACCAAATAGTACGTGTAAAAATGATGTCTTTGTGGGAAAAGCAGCTAAAATAGACGTTTCAGCAGCGCAGGGACTGTTGTCGACTGTGAGGCACGTGGGATCTTTGTTTCTCATCCTTTTGCTGGAGCTGGCTAACTGTGTCAACTTGGGCAAGCTGCTAAGCCTGCCTGCATCTCAGTTTCCTTATTTGAGGCCAAATTCTCCTACTAAGTAGCCTCCTACTCCACATAGAGATTTGCCGATTTGAATGGAGCCCCTGTGGAGTGAGATACTTTTCAATACAAATAAAGTTTTGGAATCGGCCCTAATTATATTTATTACCTGCAGAGGAGTAATGTGAGACTTAACATGGTTTGAGACCCTCAGATGAAAGAGAAAGTATTTGGAATTGTTCTTTTTAATCATCTGCTGCCTTTTCAATGTCTACTTCGTAGCTGTCCTCAAAGGGCTAGCTGCTAAATAACAAATGAAAAATCCTTGTACATATTAACTAGGTTTGTCAGAGCCCTATGAATGGACCTCTGTGCAAAATATTATTTGCTAGGGGCTACTGAAGGAAGTCAGTTTACCCTGCCCCACAGTGAGGAGCCATTAGATCTACCTCATGCCAGAAGTTGACAGATTGTATGTGACTGGGCTCCGAGCGCTGTGGCTGTGTAAGGCAGGCTGGAGGCAGCCTTCGCAGATCCTCTTTTATGAGCTGTGGCGAAGGCGCCTTTGCAAACTTAAGCTTCAGCGTTTGGTTTCGTGAAAGGTCTAATGCAACTGATGCACATCATCCCCAAAGAGCAAGCGGCTCTGCTACTCGTGATTAAAATGATCATCCCAGGCTTGTAGCCGATGATGATGCCTTCATGCCAACGCTGGACCGACCGGCCCCTGTGTGAGCCTGCTGGTTTTAGAGGGAAAAGGAGCAAATTAAACGGTAGTTGTTGGATATTAACACAAATACTATGCTTTTCTGTTTGGATTTTTTTTTTGTAAAGCCAGCAGGCATGAAAATATTGAATGTTTTATGGCTACTCTCTGCGAATATGTGTATATATTTCAAAAAGTAAACTCGCTTTCTCAGTGTCTCTGGGAGGTAGTGGTATGAGGGGAAGAGAGGGGGCAGTGGACCTAATCAAACTCTTGTGGGGTCAAAACCTCGTGGTTTTTAAAGGCCCTTAATGTTGTCCAGCTGCAATTTAAAGAAGGGGGGGGAAAAAAAAGAAGTGAAGAGAAAGGAATTAGGGCTGGGGAACTGGAAAGAATGGAGTATAGATATGTGGTGCTGTGTGGGTGTGTGTGCTAAAGAACAGGGAGACCAGCTTTTTCCCCTCTTTTTTCTCTCCCACCCCCCAACTCTCCCCGCCCTTACTTGGGAGCTCAGTGCCAGGCTGGACACGGGCCGCGCAGACTATCGAGGCATTGTGCGCTCCGCTTCCAGAGTAGCCCCCGGCTAATCCCCGGGGCTCGGAGGGGAATTTCCCCGCGGCGTTCTCCCGGTCGGGGCGGGCTCGGTGGGCGCAGCCCTCCCCGCCGGAGCGGAGCGGAGCGGGTGTCCCCGGGCCCGGGAGGGGGGAGTGTGCGGGGCTGTCCCCGCGTGTCCAAGCTCCATTACCTGATTGCCCTTCTCGCCTGCCAGATCCTTACCTAGACAACCGGCAGCGCCGGCGGGGCTGCGCTCCGCCAAGCCCGCCGAGGGGCTGCGCGGCCGCGCTTCGCCCACCTTGTCATCGCGGGCCGGCTGGGCTGGCGAGTTCTGGGGGGGGGCTCCGCAGCGGAGGAACCCCTCTTGCTCGCCCGCAGGTTGAGGTGGGGGGGGGGGGGAGAAAACACGAAAAGCCGCAGCAGACGAAGGGAAAGTTTATTTTGGTGGCTGTGCGTGCGTGTGCGCGCCCGGCGCGGTGGCGTGCGGCTCCCTTCTCCCCTTGCCCGCAGCGGGGCTGTTTGATGGAGTTGGGAGCTGAGGAAACTTTGGGTTTGTTGCCAGGACGGTTCGCAGCACTTTGTGGAAAGCAAGAGCTAACAGTGAGACCGACAGAGTGAGTGACAAGTTGTTTACAGGTTTCCTTGAAGGGGCCTCTGCTATATTTCAATCTGTCAAAGTTGCTTTTCTTCCCTCAGAACAATGCCTGATTGTTGTGCGGGGTGGTTTGAGTTTTCCTCTTTTTTTTTTTTTTTTTTTTTCTTGTTTACCCTACCCAAA
>JAVSBS010027886.1:89148-100941 GCA_033124195.1 Coracias cyanogaster | reverse complement strand
ATGCCTTAAAAAAATGAGTGGCTGTAGCACTTGAGGCGATGGTCTAGTGGTCAGGGAGATGTTGGGATGAAGGTTGGACTTGATGACCCTGGAGGTCCTTTCCAACCATAATGATTCTATGATTCTAGGATCACCAAAAGGTCACCAAAAAGGGCAGCCTGGTTCTCCTTTTCTTCTTCTTCTCCCTTGCTCTTTGGCACTGAGTGTGACCCTGTAAGGGGCCAAATCAACTTGTTTGAGTCACCCTAAGAAGTCCAGTGGTTTTTGCTGGATTAGTCCTCTACTAGTTTGCCCGGCTGGATTAGCTCACAGAGGGTTTGTACAAACGCTCACAGGAAAGAGGTGGGACTATGTGGTTGTACGCATGAACTTGTGGAGCGTATCAGTTTACCTTCAGAGATGACTCATGCTTGAAGGCTTCTCTTTCTCCAGCTGTATCTATTAGTCTGACACGAGCTGATTCCTCTCCCAACAAACTTGCCTGCTCTATCCTTAGACCATCACTGCTCCAATGTTACTACTCAATAATGCACACCGTGATCCCTTTAGTCGCTGGAGGAAATCCCCAGGAGCCATCCTGGACGGCATAACCTCTGTGAAGACCTTTGCAAAGGCTAGTCATTATGTGGAGTGGACAATAAAGGGAAGTGGGGTTTATGTTTGCTTATCCAAAAGGCCAAAGAGAGTTCATAGATTATTCTTTGCCCAGATAAGCTAGATCTAATGTAAACACTCCTCACTGGAAAGTATCTGCTGTTTGTTTTCCTAACTTTAACCATGGGGCTAGCAAAAAGCAGAACAAATTAAATAGGAGATGGGCATTTTAATAATAAAAACCCCAGTGTCTTTGAAAACTCATGTAACTAGCCACTGGAAAAAAAAAAAAAAAAGTTAAAACTATCTTCTTGCTGACACATACTAATGTGGCTGCAAAGCTTCCTCATAAATGAAAACTGGTAGGATTTCGAGCCATCCCATCGTATATTCATCGTGACATTAGAGCAGAGCAGCCTGCTCGCTTTAGTTGAACCACTGCTCCTATGCCCTTTATTTGGGCAATAATGGTGTTATATCGGGTTTGCAATGAAATTAATTGATATTTGTATAAGGGAGAGCTGGAGGATTGGGGGCGGGGGAAAGTTCTAATGCTTTCCAATTCTGCTCTAGAAAATTCCAAGCAAAATCCTTGGTGAATATAAACTAGCACAGCATAGCTCTTAAAAATCTCACCCACTACCCATCTGTACCTTTAGGTTCATAAATATTTCAGGAAAAAAAATCTCTATCCTCTCTGCCAAAACTGTTTACAGGTTATTTCAAACCAACCTGTGATTAATTTGTTTGTTCTTTACAGTCTTTTTTCAAATGTGACTAAACTTAACAATTTATATCACCAAAGTCCCGACTCTCCATGATAAGTTGTCCGACTGTGCCTGGGTATTTCAGAGCTAACGAAAGTGTGGTTTTTTACAATTATTCCTCTTTGATAAAACTTTCCACTCACAAGAATAAAACTTTACCTTCTATTTTTTTTTTTTTCAATCAAAAAATTGCTGCAAGTTGCAGAAGAGTTGGGAAGATGGGGCTGGATGAGGGGAAGGCAGGACTGGTCCCAGAGCTGGTCCCACAGCGTGAGGTAGCGATGTCTGTGATAGCTGCTGTTTCCATGGCAATGTGACAGCCTGATTTACTGCCATAATAAGGAAAGCAAATGCAAAGCTTTTGTTTAACTTCAATGCCACCAGCTATTTGTTGGTATTGGAGTGGAGGGAGGGAGAAGTCCTTTGGCTTCTAGTTAAGCACTTTACTAATGTGTCTTAGGTATAAAGAGAAGTCAATAAAGGGGATCATGGTGTCCAAATCTCCCTTTTGTGCTTGCAGAGCTTGCACACACACAGAGGACACTTCCCCAGGATGCAGAGCATAGGAGATTTCGCTGCTCAGACTACAATACTTGTCCATTACCTGGCTTGGGAGAGCAGCACAGCTGAGGTCACCAGGCAGAGCCAGTGTCAAAGTCACCATCTCAGGCTTCATGGCAGGCTAGGTCTCCAGCTGGTGGCTGCAGCTTGAAGGTTAGATGAGTTGCTGGACTAGGTTGGCTGGAGATGTTGGTTTCAGAAGCATGTCAGCAGGGGACGGTAAAGGTACAGCACTGACAGAGCTGGTCCACAATGTCTGCAGGGTCCTTCTGAGGTGTGGTGGTGATGTGGCTGAGACAGGGAGAAGAGCTGGGGTTTGGGAGAGGAAGGGTGGAGATCCACCTTCATAACGGGGTTCCCCAAGGTTCAAAGGGCTAGTAAACAAAAACTGCTTCTGGCCAACCATCTTTGACTGAGATCCTGTCCTCTGTACTGGGTTAGACTGAAGGTTTGGAACAAAGGAGCAATAAAGTAGGTTTGCTACCTACTTTTACAAGACCCACAAGGAAAAAGTGGAGGGTGGCTGGTAATGGTTCCTGCCAGGTTTGGAAGATCATTAAGACTGATTGTAACGAAGACTAGAGTTGACACAGGGAGAAAAGGACAGGATTGGGGACAGTGTGGGGCTCCATGTCGAGCTTTATTGTTGAACCATGCAACATCTCAGCACTGATTTGAAGGCTGGTGTCAGCCATGGGAGTCATCTTTTGTTTAGCTATAGGGTAGGTGTATCTGATTAGTATTAGCTGAATGGATATCAGGGCAGGGCAGCTTGAATCTGCCATCACCCTATTTTATCTGAATTTTCCCTTTCTGTCAACCCCTTGGTGATGTGCCAAGCCATCATCATGAAGGAGTGGGACCATACAAGGTCACCTCAACAGGGAACTGAAGTCCCCTGGTATAATATTGGCTCTGCCACTGGCTGCCCGTGTGAGTGGATTTGTGGGGGCTGCTCAGCACTACCAAAAATAGGCCATGAGTGACTATCTAGTTTCCAGCAGTGCATCCCCACCAGAAGCTTTCACCTTGCTTGTTTTGTGACGCTCTCCCATCTGGGAGAGTGAGGTAATCCTGAGCCCTTCTTGCCATGGCCATACCTGGTTCGAGCGCTGGCAGTGGGGAGGTCCTGGCCAAGGCAGTGGCCACCATTACTCCTCCAGTGTCTTACATTCATCCTTCTCTGTTTGTTGCTGAGCAATTTCAAGGGCCGGAAGCTCAACTAGATAAGCCTTCCATCTACTCCACTAAGACTCTTCAGGAATATGTCTTTAGTAGTATATTATAGATATTAAGTATATATATATATATTCATATATATAATGTATATTTACATATATATAAGGATATTATGTATATTAGGCACAGTCTGATGGAACGTGGACTGAGCATCTTGGGTCCCTACCATCAGGCTCCCTGATCTTCCCGAACAGGGTGGTCCCATGCCTTCATCCTGACTCTTGCTCGTCCCAAGGACAGCTCCTAACCATGCCATGCAGGTCCACACGTTCAAATGGAGGTACTGCTGCTCTGAAGCAGTGTTAGTAAGATCCAAGTCATCCTTTACCGTCCCTCATAAAATAGATCTGATGTCGTAAGATGGTTTGTGGTTTTTTTCTGTGTAAATAACACGATATTGCACGTGGACAATAAATAACATTGTTGAAATGACAGAAAGCTTCAGGGATAATTAGAGGATAGAACTTACTGGTTTATCTTTCCTATACCTTGCAATCACAGGAGGATGCTTGTTTATTCTTTATTTAATCACACCAGTTCATAATCGGCCGGACCTTTTTGCGATGCGTGCTGCCGGAGTGCATTTGTAAAACAGAATTAGCAAAGAGGACACAGATGTTGCTCTGCATTCTCGTTTTAGCCGTACAAATTATGAACAGTTTATCTTAATATTAAGATGCGCTTCTCCATCTCATGTTGGTTTTAGAGCCAAATCTTTCAGTATGTTTTCTGTTCAGAGCAGCCTGTTCTTGTTTAAATATCCCCACTGCCATACTTCATGTGAAAATAACCTTGCCTCCACATTCAGTGCACTCAGCTCAAATCCACATGTATATAACCAAACTGATGCGCGGAAAGAATAATTCATAACATCAGCGAGAGCCAGAAAACCAAACAGCACATTTCTCACCGAGGTCTGTGCTGAGTCAACAAATGTACCTGGGCTTGTATACAACAAGGTGACAGGTAGTAACCCCCAGAGCAAAAGTGCCTTCACCACTGCTGCCTCACCTGAGCACGTTAAGAGAGGGTCCAAGAGCTGATGATGGTGGAGGCTGAGGTGGGAGTCTCCCACTAAAAGTTTATTGCAAAGAATTCTTTGCTACTGCAATGCACGGCATTCAAAAGCTTTGATGAAGATTGTATTCAAAAGCTCTAATGAAGATCATATTCAAAAACTCTAACAAAAATTGTATTCAAAAGCTCTAATGAAGATTGTATTCAAAAGCTCTAGTGAAGATTTCGCAGCACAGAAACGTTAAACTTTTTTTCTGTTAAAGGTCAAGAGAAATTACCCATATTTCTGGTATTGCTTTCTTGAACAACTTGGATTTTTTATTTGGTTGATCATGTTTGATCTGCTGATATGAATCATAGAATCACTATGGTTGGAAAGGACCTCTAGGGTCATCAAGTCCAACCTTCATCCTAACATCTCCCTAACCACTAGACCTCAAGTGCTACATCCACTTGGTTTTTAACCCCGTCCAGTGATGGTGACTCCACCACCTCCCTGGGCAGCCTGTTCCAGTGCCCAACCACTCTCTCAGGAAAGAATTTCTTCCTAAAATCTAATCCTAACCCAACCCCCTGTCAGTAACTAGGTCACATTGTTTTTAATCCTATACATGCACCCACCAAATACATATTTCAAAGATGAGCTGGGTTAAGATCACTACTCTCAGCTTCTGAGGGGACAACGACAGAAAGCACCACAACAACAGTGTACGTGTGGGAGGGAAGGGGTGCTATAATTGCCCTAAACGGGGAGAAGTTTATCATGGAACTGTGAGCAGCTGTTGTTAAAACTCATTCTGAGCAGAAGAATGCACCTCCTGATGTTTCTGTTCAGTCGAGACATTTCTGTACCGCATGGTGCCCATCACGCTGAAAGCTTTCCCGGTGGGCTGGGTAGCTAGTAAGACAGAGCAAGCTTTATGTTGAACAGTGAGATGTCTTGAGTCAGCATGTCATATGCAATAAAAAACTGTGGACTTGAGTGGTGAAAATGAATTTGAGATACTACAGATTTGCTGATAAAAATTTTCTCCAGCAGTGAGCATCATACGAAAAAAATGAAATCATCCTGCTTGATCATTTTTTTGTTGTTTTAATTCTGGGAGCAGGATATTGTTTGGGGCTTTGAGCCATTTTACAGTGGGACTTGAGCTGGATTTTTAAGATTTTTGGGGGATTAAATTGTAGTTTGGGTTTTCAGTGGGGCTTTTGGATTTAGCTTGAAGTTAGAATGGGGAATGTCGCTGTAACTGCTGGAGTCATCTGGAGCTTTATGAAAACTGGAAACTTGCAGGAGGTAGAATATTAGTCTGTAACAGATCTTAGAGCTGGCAGCCCAGTCTTGTGCTTGGGGAGCTGAAGAGGCTGACTGCAAATGGGTCTATGTAAGGCAAAGAACAAACCTCCTGATGGACTGTGATGGATTTGTATGTATCAACCCAGCATTTAGCTTCAGTGTTGAAGCTATTGCAACCGAGAAATCAGCAGCCTTGAATCATTCTGGTGGAAGTTTTAATTTTATCTTTCCACTTAGTAGCATATCTGGTGGTAAAGTTGCAGCAAGATCATAACCTGAGAGTACTTTCTACTTTATTATTTGAAATATGAGGCTGTTTTCCTTGCACGCCCTTCGATTTCTCTCTGAGTTTGGCAAGATGAAGCACTTCCAGACCCAAAGCAGCCATTTTGCAACCCACAGCTGCCTCTCCCTAGTCCAGCTGGCAAGCACCTTCACCTCTGCTTTTCTATCTTTTCTTTTTTTTTTTTTTTACTGCTGACATGTTTTGTCTCATTATATCTCCTGAAAACAATTAGACAGCCATCAAATGGCCATCCTCTCAGGCTGCGCTGGGGCTGAACTCTGGTGAAAGGTCAAACCATTTCCAATCTCCTCTTTCACGTACAGCTCTCCTCCAAAACAGCCCTCAAAAAATAATCCAAATGCAGGCAAGAAATTTGCAGCTGGCTTATATGAAGGAACTTTTATTAAGTGTGTGTGTGAGGTAGTTTACGTAGCTCTCCTCATTAGTGAAAAACAGGAGCTGGAAGAGGTCCAATTGGTGCCTTGTGCATCTTGCCATGGCTTAGTTAAGTCCTTCCTCTTCATCCTCATCCTGTCCCTCCTTTAATTCTGTTTCAAACTCTCAGTCCTACATTCTTCTTGCTTGCTGTCCTGCAATCTCTTCACTTTCTCTATCAACCTTAGGATGAGATGTACTGTGCCTCAGAAGCACCCATCATTCCAGATGAGCTCCCAAGGAAACTGAACTGACTGACTCCTATGCAAACCTCTGTCCTGCAGCCATCTGGACATGGGACCAAGATGGCACCAGCCCCGGCACTCTGGGAGCAATGGATTAATAGTAAAAGGTATTGAAAGCAGTGGAACAGCAGAGGACTTGCAAACATTTCATCACAGCACGGTGCGAGGTCCTGCTCTCCTTCATAGACACCAGGCGTTTGTCACTTGCTTAGAACAGTTTAGGAAAAAACCAGTGGCTGAACTTTTTTCATTTTGCAGCTCAGCCCAGTGTCACGGCCAGTCCTTTTTTTGTCTCTTGTATTTTTCAGCATCGGGAGCTAACAATGAAAAGGTACTCAAGGGTTTAAGACACAAAAGTGAGACCTGGCAAACATCTTCTGCCTCTGTGCAGATTGTCTTCAAGCTTTTTGCAGGAGGTCCTTCAGGTTTTTTAATGTTTTGTTTAAGCGTCTGGATAAGCTCTGCAGTCCTACTGAGGCTTCATCATTGACTCTAGCACAGACCGGATTTTGCTTTCTATCACATCTGGAAAATCGGGGACTTTTCATTCCTATTTTGAATAGTCATCGTGAACAGACCATCAACTGTTCAAGGTATTTTCTTACAAATGAACATAACAAAAGCCTGTGCTCAGCTTAGACCACAAGGCAGCAGGTCATTATTAGCGCTACTTCTGACAGCAAAGACAACCCTTGACGCTGACTGTAACGAAGGGGTGAGAACAGGCAGGTATTTTGCCTGGCTGGTTGCTTTCTATATCCAGGCTAAAATTGTCAAAAATTATAGAGGAATTGTTCCCTCAATACTCATTTTGTTTATCAAGCATCTTGGAAGGGTAAAAGCAAAATCCCCTCTGTGTGTGTGGGCATACAGGCATGCAGGCACACACACATAGACACGTCCGCCTTGGAAGCTGCTTGCAACACCATCAGGAAGCAACCTCCTGGAGCTGAGCTCTAGGTCCTCAGGGGAAATACTGACTCTGCTCTTTTCAGTTTGCTGAGAAAAACATTTCATTTTTGAGTCTGACTCAGTGAAAGGGCTGATAGCAGCCGCACCGAAAAGCCTGCCTTTTGAATAAACACCGACTTGCTTATCCAAAAGGCAGTAAAATCACCTTTGGTTTGATGGATTCAGCTGCAGCGTTGAGTAATGAGTTGAAAAATAACATTGCACAGACCTGTCAAGGCACCTCTGCATGATTGGGCTCAGCAGTACACGAGCTGACAGCAGTCTGCAGCGGGAAGTTACCCACTGACAAACTTTTCCAAACCAAGTCAGCTCCTGGCTTGGGTAATACAAGTCACAATCGTCTCCCTGAGTCCTCTCTGAGAATGGCTTATCTGTAAACCATCAGAAGCGCTTCTGGAGCCTATTCAGCTTTGATCTCTGCACCATGACAACCATGAGCTGGGCTACCTGGAAAATGTGGCCTCCAGGGCACAAGATGTGCCCAGCAGAGCCCCTCCATCCCAGCTGGGAGATGCTGGTTGGGGTGTCAGAGAAGCTGCTGAGCTCCTCACTGCAGTAACACCCACTCTGGGCTGAGGCCACCCTAACTTCAAGCAACCCTTTACACCTATTTTTGTGGGTTGGTTTCCCACACTTGCCCATTCTCTCCACGGTGGTAAATGGCCACCTCTCCCTGCTGCCAAAAATGGCAAGCCCCAAAGTGGAACAGCATTTGCAAGGTCTACTGTAGACTGCATCTTCTCATACACTTAAGAAGTGAAACGCTGCTGCTAGAATGTCCTAACTCACATAGAATCGTAGAATCTTTATGGTTGGAAAGGACCACCAGGGTCATCAAGTCCAACCTGCATCCCAACATCTCCCTAACCACTAGACCATCACCTCAAGTGCTACATCTACTCATTTTTTAAACCCCTCCAGGCATGGTGACTCCACCACCTCCCTGGGCAGCCTGGTCCAGTGCCCAACCACTCTCTCAGGAAATAATTGCTTCCTAATATCTTAAACCTCCCCTGATGCAACTTGAGGCCATTTCCTCTCATTCTATCATGAGTAATTTGGGAGAAGAGACCAACACCAGCCTCTCTACAACCTCCTTTGAGGTAGTTGTAGAGAACAATGAGGTCTCCTCTCACCCTTCTCCAGGCTAAACGATCCCAGTTCCCTCAGGTGCTCCTCATAGCACATATTCTCCAGACCCCTCACCAGCTTCGTTGCCCTTCTCCGGACCCGCTCCAGCACCTCAATGTCCTTCTTGTCCTGTGGCGCCCAGATCTGGACACAGTTGTAATAACTGGACACATATATAAATGAACTGCTTACTGCTGCTGTGTTGCAGAGTAACATTAACACGAGACCCTTTTCTTGGGCTCTGGTCAGTGCTGGAACCTGCCAGCATGTGCTGAGGCTGCAGAGCTGGTGCAGGTCCAGTTTAGGAGGGACTCAGGGCATGCTGGGGTACCAGGAACGGGGGTCATGGTAGTATTTCCACCAACAGCATGCAGATGGAGACAAACATTGCTGGGCTGTGCCAAACCCTGGTCACCAGCTCTGCTCTACTCTTCTCAGGGGGGGATCACTGCCCCTCACCATCATCTCCAGCCCCCAGCTCATCTGCCCTCATCTCTCAAGGTGCAGTTTGGTGGGCACCTTCTGCCACATCCTTTTTTAAAGTGCAAGGGCAGTTCCTTACAGGTTACTGAGCAGGTATGGATGAAAAGCAACGCTGCACCACACCGCGCTGAGACACGACTGCAGTGTGCACCCAGGCAGCTGGCAGCACATCCTGGCGCGTGTCCTGCCCCAGAGCAGCAGTGCAAACCGGGACCTGCAGAAAGGCTCGTGTGCCTGAGAATGAATCCAACTACAGAAAATGTTATAAAGACCAGGAAGCTGACCCAGTAAAAAATATTGCTTCTATCTCTAAAGGTGTCTTATCTAGGTCCTTAAAGTGTCAAGGCTACAACAACATCAGGGGGAAATGCACCTGCATTTCACTGCAGAGTCATTTTATAAAAATCTGATTTTCTTTGTGTGAGATCCTCCCTCCAGTACAAAGCAGACTCAGGAATAATGGGCCACTCTGCAGAGAAGCCAAGGTGACCCCTTCTATAATCATAGAATTATTATGGTTGGAAAGGACCTCCAGGATCATCAAGTCCACCCTTCATCCGCGAGTCAATAAAAGGAAGCATTACTTATTAGTGATAGGTGCCCACATGCTGTTTACAGAACATGATGCCTACCTGCTGGCCATCACACAGGCTTGGTTTTATTACAGCGTATTTGCTTTTAGCAGAAAATAGTAAATTAGTAACTACAAAACCACAATGAGGCAAGATCAAGTGGATTGTGAGCAAAGCATTGAGCAGCATAGGCCGAGTAGAAGGAGGGGAAAAGAGTTATTTTCAGAAATGTTATAGAGACACAAAGTGGCACCTGAAATAAGAGCTCTGCCATGAAGGTATCTTTAAAACCTCACAAAAATTAGGCACTTATTTCGCCCCATGAGGACTGAAGCCCCAAAGACCTGATCCCTAATATGCATGAAACCCATGAAAAATGTGAACATGACTTGAACGGATCACGGCACTCCAAGTTAGACCAGGCTTGAGCAGTCTGCCATCGTGCTTTGTAGTAAGGCTCTGCGCACAGGTCATTTATAGAGCTTTATCTGATGATTAATGTCTGTTATAAACATGTATGGATATGTTAAACGTGTTACACATATTATAGATAGTACTACAGATAGTTGAGAGCCATTACTGTAGGTAACCTCTTGATCTGTTAGTCTTTGTAAAAAAACCCCTGTAACAGCTCATTAAAAGTGAACATAACATGAAGGGTGACCCAGCTTGCCCTAGGATGGGGATGTTCTTGTCACAGATGTTTCAGATAAATCCTCTCTATCTGTCAGCACATTTCATCACTTGCTCAACAGTTGTCCTTTTAGCTCTCACACAAACCTTTTCTGCTTATCTACTGGGTTTTGGTGGGTAGGCTAAGTTTCACATGACTTATTTGCTGTAATGTCCTGAAAATACCCCCACTGTCTCCAGATGGTCTACCATGTTCCAGAGACACAATGCAGAGCTAGGCTGCATGGCTGTGGGCATGAAGGAGAAGGCACCTTGGGGCAGAAACCCCCAGCCACCTCTGGGCAAGGTGAAGTGAGTGGTCTGAAGACAGCGCAGTGCTGAGAAGAGCTGCTCGCTTGTCTCCAGCAGCAGAGGTCCCTGCAGGCAGTGTTACAGCAGGCAGAGCAGCACCAGCATGGTGAGCACCATGCCTCTCCTCCAGCCAGCTCCCGGGCAGTGCTTATGCACAGGCTCTTTAACTAAGAACCAGTTCCTTGGCTCTCCTCCTCTGAGATCTCCCACCTCTCTCCAGTCCGAGGTTGGTCCACAGTCTTGGGTTCCTTCTTATTTACTCCTAGTCTGTTCCCAGCATCCCATGTTACCTCTCCCCAGCAGTCAGAGCATGCCATAGGATGTGGGAACTGTGGGTCTGAAACCTCCAGGCAGCCTAGAATTCATGTCTCCTGCTTCCTGGGCATGTTTTGTGACCCATGCTTTGAAAGGTGCCTGTCTCCTTGGGATGTAGGAAATGAAGAGGCTCAGCTTCACCAACAAACCTGAACCCAAGAGAAAGGGAAAATTTCAGAGACACCCCACTTGTCGGCAGTGCTGCTTGCCTGAATCCCCGGCTCAATGTGTCACCTCTCATCTGCAGGTGCCCAGCTTTCACATCACCCTCCCATACACAAGGAAGAGGTATGACATTCCTCCATGTCCTGGAGCGCCTATATCAGCTCCGGACACCACTTGGATGCCTAAAGCTTTCGTGCTGCCACAGGCATTCACCCTGAGTGACTTACCCATGGGGTATGAACAGAGACCTATTCCCATTCCCATGTCCCTCTCCATCAGCCTGTCTCCTACTAGCCGGAGAACTCTACAACATTTTTTTTGCCCCCAGGTTCCTCTTAAACACTGGTGATCTCTTCCTTGGAGGCCACATAAAGCATCTCAGGGGTTGCCATGTGAGCATAGTCCAAACCCTGAAGCTAGCCCTGCTTCAGGCAGGAGGTGGGGCCAGAAGATCTCCAGGGATCCCTTCTGACCTACGTTTTTCCCTCTGATCAATGAAGAAATGCCTATAGGCTGATTTAGCTGCAGAAATGATGCTGAGGCCAGATCATGTAATGCCAAAGCAAAGCCCAGAGAAAAGTTTATCTGAGCGTCTGAGTTTAGGATCCAACTTCTTTTTTTTTAAGTCTCACAGAATACCTTATTGTTACAAACCACCTGAGAGCACTGCCACACAAATCCTGCTCTGTAGGCGGATGTCAGTACAGTCACCGATGATAAAGTTACAAAG
>JAVSBS010027886.1:35231-48933 GCA_033124195.1 Coracias cyanogaster | reverse complement strand
TGGGTGAGGGTGGAGCCACAGAGCCACAGGTGGGCCAGGTTCTGCCTCTGGAACATGAAGCCAACAGAAACAACAAACCATTCTGCTGGTTGTGACTCATCCCCAGGTCAACTCCAACTTGGGGCCCACAACTCAGGCCCCAGCACTTCAGGGGGCAGATGACATTGATGCAGAGACAGGGTGGGAGGCACAATGCCGAGCTCAGCAGCATCTGCCCAGACACAGGCGATTGGGAAAACAGATCTTGGGACATCTCTGCTGACAGGATGACACAACACAGGGACCACTGTTGCTTCAGCCAGCAAAGCCATAAGGTAGAAATTTCTCAAGGCATGACAGTGATGAGGCTGCCTAACTCACACCGGAAGTAAACTTGTCCTTTAGGCACCAGGAGGTCTGTGGCCGTTTCTTGAGATGATAGTTTCTCAGTTCAGTTTTTACATAACTTCCTAATTACGTAATCTTCTATTGCATGACTTCAGTGAGACTCTGGCCATGTACTCAAAGCAAAGGCAGGCTCGCACTCAGTAGGGTGAGCTGATATGAATCTGTGCTTTGGTTCCATATGTCCCAGTTTGCTTCAAACCTCTTGTATCTTAAACAATTGAATGACAGAGCGTTGGATAAGCAGCATGACTCAGTACGGCAGGTCCGTCTCAGAGAAACCTCATCAGAGCCATCTAGGGCACCTATAATGCTAAAGAGCAGAAGAAGTAGTGGGTTTACACCATCAGAGCACTAAGGGACATGACCTATAGGTGCTTACCAGTCTAACCTACCGCACAGGGAGTCCTTTTCCTTTACCACACACTCACCCTCAAGCACAGACCTTCTGAATTTCTCCCCTCCAGCCTCCATCTTGACAATGCAAACAGCATAAGTAGTGTTGCTTTTTGCCCATTATTAATTTCAAATGGCCTAGAAATCCACCAAATAGCCTAAGCATCTCTCTGCGCTTTCTCTGGAACACAGAAGGTATTTCTCACTGGTAAAGCAAATCCGTTTCCAATTGTCTGGTCAACATCATGGTTACAGAGAGAGATTTTTGGAAACTATGAGAGAGATCGAGACTACCAGGAGATGTAGTGCTATGTGAAATTTTCACTTTTTAGATAAAGATGGAAGAAAGAACGAGTGCTACCACAATATCCCTGGCAGTGAAAGCCAGCAGGGTTTTTTTTAATAACATCATGATTGAATCAACCAAAGGCGATGTTACTTTAGCCTTTTTTCTTGCTGAATAATCACAAAAGTCATAGTGCATAAATGCATCCTTGGATAGAGAAAAACCAAACAGACCTTGTCTGAGCTACATGCGAAAGTAAATAAAAATAAAGGTAATAGAAAATTTGCAGTTTCAAAAGCACAAATTAATATCAAAGGGAACTAATGAAGTTAGCTCAAGGACCTGAACATCAGTGAAGCCTGAAGTATTTTTACCTATAAGATGCCAGTCGATTCACTGGAGCACAGAAAACAGGTGTTACAGAAAGAATAGAGGGGAAATTGCAAGAAAAAATGACCTTGCAGAGGTTGTTACAACAAATAGGCAAGTTCTTCAAATGAAAAGACACTTGAAAGAACTGGACCTTGTGCAAGGAATACTAAAGAACTCGGTCTCTTTCTCCGACACAACAGCTTTCTACACAGGGATCTGCAGTAGGTCTACCGTTTGGTAGGATGCCATAAGAGGATTCATTATTTGAACTGGGAAAAATGGGGATTAGGCAAAGAATAGTAGACTGAGGAGAGAGCTGACAGAAGAGGTGATGGCAGAGGGTAGTCCTGTAAGGCAGAATATCTGTAGGGAGGAAGCTCATTAGGAAGATTCTTCATAGTGAAGCCCTTGAGCTGTTCCTATTGAACATTTCATTCATAATCTCAAAAAAAAGGTGAAGGAAAGTGTTGATGAAATATCCCAATGTCACAATGTCAGAGGGGAGTGTGGATCAATATGAGGAGACGGGGATTAAAATCACCATGAGAACAGGAGCAAGAGAGGCAGAAATGTGATTATACAGAATTCAAGTTCCTACACTCAGAGAAAGGAAGCATCTTTGCAGCTTCTATAAGTTTCTCCAAATCAGCTGAAAATCATATACCAGGAGAAAAACATGGGTGTATTAGTCAACTGGAATAGGTCACAAACATAACGAGGGTGTAAACAAGAGAAATAAGACTAGGATGCTACTGCTGGCGCACTTCCAGGAGAAAGGGAGGGGTATTAATGCCATCTGGGAAACAGTGTAGACTTCTGTCAAGTCATGTTCAAGAGAACAAAATCAAATATGTGGAGGTGCAGAGGAAGGCTGCTGGGAAGCAGAAGGGAACAGAGAGCCCTTTTTACGAGATGAGATCAAAAAACGTAACCTTACTCATCCCGACCAGCAGTACAACAGCTCTGCATCCATCCACTTGAGGATAACATGGGGTAGGTGCAAAAAGATCTACTGAATCTAAAGGAGAATATTGGCATAAGAACAAATGAGAGTAAATTAACCGCAGAGCTGGAAATGAAGTTTCCCCTCAGAGGCATGAAGTTTTGGAAGAGCCTTCCAGGAGGAGGATGGAGTTCAACTACAAAAGCGGTTTCAAGGTGGAGCTAGTCCAGTCTCTGAAAGGGGTTACGTGACATGGCTGCTCCTGATAGCAGGGGGAAGGCAGGGGTTAGGTTTGGTGAGCACCATGCTGCTTCTGCGGGACTTGTTGGCAACGCAAGAGTTACAGCAAGAACAACTCCACTGCAGCAGAGCACAGCGGTGCGCCCACAGCATGGCGAAAAAGCTTTGCTGAGCGTAGGTGTCAGAACGGTAAATGTGCTCCTCTGTGCGCGTCTGCCATCTCTGATCCCGAGCAGCAGGGTGGCTTTAGCTTCAGGTGTCTTGCAAAAAGCTTCTTGCAAGAAATTTATTCCCAAGAACTGCCAAAAAGAGTTGCAAAAAATGGTTGTAAAGAGCTGGCTGAGAGGTTCCTTCCCAAAGGCCAGGTCACCAGAAGTATTACTGTAAAGGTGAGATGAAAGAAGTATAATTAGATGTAGGAAAGGATCACAAGTGTTACTGACACAGATTTAGATGGGAAGGTAAATTACAGCATTGGCATTTCACAACTGGAACAGCAAATGCTGCTGGCTGGGGGCTTTGTTCACAGAAGTAATGATGGGACTTTACAAACAGGGGCTCTTGACATGGCACCGCTCTTTGCATGACCCTACTAAGAGAACTACCACTGAGTGCAGTTTGGACAAGAAACAGTCAGGTTGGTTTGGCTCTACTCACCTTGGGAACACAATTTAAAGCACGGACCATGTGTAACAGCAAGGTTTAACTCAGGTTAAAGGCATGTAAGCAAAACACAAGTTAATGTCTATATCTTCTCAGCCGAACAGCTCTCCAGATTCTACTGAGGTCACCCATTCAGTTACCTCTTGACTTGGGAATCTGTTTGCTGCCCACGTGCTGGTGGTAAGTACCTGCTGAGATACCCAAGTACAGCTGAGGCATCACAAAGAACCAAAAAAACATGGGCAAGTGGAGACCTAATGGAAGAGTGTTGCCTTCTGGAAGAGCTTGTAGTGGTCTGAGAGCACCTCAGTTGTCTATGTGTGGGCCACTGACTTGAATTTTCATTTCCACTGACCACAACAGGAGCTTAGAGACCCACCCTGTGTACAGGTACCTTCAGTTAGAAGAGGCCTGTCTTCACCTAAATTGAGTTGTCCAATAATCTGGACCTGATACCTACCCAAAACATCACTGTGCAGAGCAGAAGACGACAGATACTTGCTCATGGGCTTTGCAGAGAGAAATAAAGCTTATAAAATTGCATATGGCCAGAAGATGACTCTTAATAAAGAGGATTAGGCCTGTTAAGATAGGTTTGGTAATACTCAGAGGTGAGCCCACAGATTAAAGAGGTTTAAGTGTGAAGAGAAGTCAAAATCATGATATTTCTAGCGATCAGTTTTTATTGTACTTAATTTAGTGGTCCCAAGTCTTGCAATTTTATCATTATTACCCCCTCAGTTCCACCAGACCCAGCTCCTTGAGTCTTGGGAATCAGCTCCTGAGAGTGTCAGCTTCTGTTTTTAACAGTTACGGGGGAAAAGCTTGAAAGCGTGACTTTGGCATATGCCAAAGATTTAGAAACAAAAAGTAAATAAAACAAATGCCAAATTTCAATGCTTGTTTTTATGAAAAGCCTGAACCACTCTCTATTTTGAAGCTAATCTCATGACTTTGGAGGCCTGGCTCATTATTCCTGAAAGCTTGATACTGGCAACACTGTTAACTCAGGCACGCTTTCAAGAGGATTTGCGGAAATAGACTGAAAGAGCTACAGTGTTCTAGAATAATGGGTGCCCAAGGAAAACCCAAGGAATGCTTATACTCTGGTAAATGGATAATGCTTGATCTCCTTCATTCCAGATTAAAATAACAGACGAGGGACAACAAACACTGTCAGGAAGGTGTGCCTGGACCTGTGAGATGCAGTGTGCAAGTAGAGGATAGCTGTCTTTGGAGCAGTTGGACGTTCTGATACCACACAAGCAGAGCGGCAGCACTGATGTTCGCTTGTCTCCCAGGGGAGTAGGCGTTGGAGAGGCGTGTAGAGCTGGAATGTGGACAGGAAGCCTTTGGCAATAGAGCACCCATTGTTTTACCTGCAAGCCTGGGTTTGACAGGTTCAGAGATGAAGCTTAGGAAGACCGTGTGCTTTCAGAAGAGATTTCTGCCTCAGGGGTGTTGTCACAACAACTCCACAGGGACTGTACAAACCCCTGAAGCAAACTCCTTTCCAGCACAGAAAATAATTCTAGGACGTGTCATGGGCTGAGGGACATTTTCATCCTGTTGGATCATATGGAGCCACAGGACTTGGCCAAGGAACAGCCCCCACTCAGGGCTCTTTTTGAGCCTAGTGCCCCTTGATGTAGTTTGTCCCTATCAACCACTTTCTTCTGCTCTGAAGGTCCACATACCAGATGCTGCTTGTCATCTGCCAGCCAGCTGCAGAGCATATGAATCATAGAATCATTCAGGTTGGAAAATACCTCTAGGATCATGTAGTCCAACCTTCTTTAAACATCTCCCTAGTCCCTAGACCATGTCTCGGAGTGCCACATCTACACGGTTTTTGAACACCTCCAGGGATGGTGACTCCACCACAGCCTATTCCAATGCCTGACCACTCTTTCAGTGAAGAACTTATTCCTGATATCCAATCCAAACCTCCCTTGATGTAACTTGAGGCCATTGCCTCTTGTCCTTTCATTAGTTACCTGGGAGAAGAGACCAGCACCAGCCTCACCACAACCTCCTCTTAGGTAGTTGTAGAGAGCAATAAGGTCTCCCCTCAGCCTCCTCTTCTCCAGACGAAACAATCCCAGTTTCCTCAGGTGCTTCTCATAGCACATACTCTCCAGACCCCTCACCAGCTTTGTTGCCCTTCTCTGGACCTGCTCCAGCACCTCAATGTCCTTCTTGTACTGTGGCATCCAAAACTAAAATGAAGCTGCAGAGCAAGAGGGAGGCTCCAGCCCTGCACTGCAAGTGCAGGAGACACAGCAACTCTGAGAGAGACAGCGCAGATGGAGCCAAGGGCCTGAGTCTTGCACTGAGTGCATGGGTCTTGTCATTGAAGGGTAGGAAGGTGGGTGTTTGCTGCAGGCCTGGAGCTGACAACTGCCACTGCAAATGGAGAGAGGCTTGGGAGGCCATCTCCAACCCACATAACCATCCAGGATTGCTTACTGTGCATCAGACAGGGAAAGGGGCTCGGATTTGTCACGGCAGGGGGGTTGGAACTGGATGATCTTTGAGGTCCCTTCCAACCCAAGCCAGTCTATGATTCTATGATGTGATTTGTTGCTTGGAGCAGTCATGGCACACAGCAAGAAGTCCTCTCAACACGTCTGTGTGGAGGATGAGCCTGACGCTTCTGAGTGTGTAGCTGAGCATCAAATGGAAATCAGAGACTGGGGAAGGGTTTGTTTTTTTTTCCACCTCTGGTTTTTGTGGGGGAGAAAACTGTAAAATGTTGCTCAAAAGCAGTTTTGTGCCTGCAAATAGGATTTATTTTTATGAGATTTATTTTTAATTCCATCCAGATGTTTATTTATAAAATAATTTAGGACTTATATCCAAACATCAAAGAAACCTTCTGGGAGTAGCACTGTCAGTAGCAAAGGGTTTTAATGATCCACGAGGCGAGTGAATGGGTTTGAGGAGCATCAGAGTGCCTTGGGGGAGCACATGCATGGATCCAATTAGGAAGCTGTTCTGAGGTCACTCAGACGCTGCAAGAAAGATTCCTCCTTTGGGAGCAGGATGCCAACTAACTACGCACAGCGTGATGTCGGATGTTGCAGAGCACTCACACTTTCCCAAAGACAGTACCAGGAGAACGTCTGTCTTAAAGAGTACTGGGTAAGCTACTCACCATGGCAACTGCCTTGGGTCATTCTCAACCTTTAGAGGAGGTGTATGTCCTCGGTGGGACACCCTTCCTGAGAAGGGTGAAGTACCCATTCTGGTTTCCTGGACTGTTCCCTTTCATGCAACCTGTAAATCCCACCTCTCCTCACAGGAGGTGACATCTGCTGCTGTCCCCCAGCTTGAAGAGAGATGAACAAGTCCTATTGTCCCTGTGCCAATGCAATGGCACGAGTACTGATGTGCTATATTAGTCTGTATTCACTTAAAAGAGGTGCAATGATTAGCTTGCTCAGTTTTGGGGGGTTTTTTTTTGGGTTTTTTGTTTGTTTGTTTTCATGTCTAGTTACACTCTTTAAACTTTATGTCTTTCTAAAATTGGTTGCCATCAAGTGGTGGTACACGGGGCTTTGTATCCTCAGTAAGTTCTGGTAAGCCAACATAAACTAAATCTTAGTTGTACAAGGTGTCTACTCTAGTTTAACAAAAATATAGTCAAAAACCTCCTTTATCAAACTTGTGACAACTTGCTCGTGTCTCTTTTATTGACATCGGATTGGCGGAGTAGAAAGGTGCACCCTGGACTTCGAGTCAGAGGCTTCCATTCAGACCTGTGCTTTTGCAGCTAAGACTTCCCTAGGTTTTCCTCTGAACAACTGCCTGCTCCAGGGCAGGACTGAGCAGCATGGGGCAGCGTGGCCAAATGTGACAGTCCCATGATGTCCTCCCTGCTGCAGGGGGAGGAGGACCTCCTCTGTGTCACATTCGCACAGGCATGGCCAAGGAACTGCCTTGTCTTGGCTGCATGGTGCTGCAGAATGGTGGCCAAGATGGCCAGATCTTCATAGATAACCCTCTCCTGCCTGGTTGACACTGAATCCAAAAGGGAAAAAACCCAGTTTGGGAGAATTTACCACTTTTGCAAAGGGGCTGCTGGCAGGCCTGGGCGCCGCGGTGCTGAGAGCAGCAGCAGGAAGTGTGGCAGCGTGTGAAAACAAGCAGATTTGGAGGAGTATTCACTCCAAGGGGTTACACAAATAATTCTCCAGTGACAATGCAGCTATTTACTCTGTTGACACTATGAAGAAGGCATCTCCTTTTACCTACTTCTGGTGGTTCGCGGGTTCGTCGCCCTGCAGCCTCTGTTGCTACTTGCTGCTTCCCTTGATGTTTCTCTCTGGTACTTTTGTTCCAGCCTCCTTTAAAAAGCTGTTTATTTGAGGAGGGTCTAGGCTTCATGCCAGAGAAGGGCAGCCACTGAGGCACACCATGAGCCAGCCTCACCGATGGCCAAGCCTGAGCATATTGGCTGCCAATGACCTATTGGCCAACAAAAGGGCTCTCCCTCAGCCCACCCTACACGAAGGTGAACACGCCACTGAGAATTTGTAATACGGGAAGAGCCGGTGGTATCTTCCCCTCAACAGTTGGCTCCCCTCTGCTCTAGTGTCTGGGATGACCATGCTACCTATGGTGTTTACTCAGAAGGCTTCTGAAATAGCTTCTTCTACAGTGGAAGAAACGCCATCGTGCAAGGCCATGCAAAGTGGGGAAAAAATTTTTCAGGGTGAGGGTGATGGAGCCCTGGAACAGGCTGCCCAGAGAGGCTGGGGAGTCTCCTTCTCTGGAGACATTCAAGACCCGTCTGGATGCGTTCCTGTGTGATCCTGCTCTGGCAGGGGGGTTGGACTTGATGATCTTTCAAGGTCCCATCCAACCCCTAGCATTCTGCCATTCACGTCCTCAGCACATGGGGCACAGGCAGGAGCATTTGAGCATCTGCAGGGATAGGACTGAGATGCAAGGTTGCAGCTGAGTAGCAGGCTTGCAGCAACTTGGGTCCCTGGATGTGTTTAAGGGTCATTTAGATGTGGTGTTGGGGGATATGGTTTAGGGAAGAACTTTGTAGAGTAGGGTTGATGGTTGGACACGATGATCCCAAATGTCTTTTCCAACCTGAAGGATTCTATAAATGACACTTCCTATGGCTGCAATGCAGAGCGATAACCTCCCTCTGCTCCACTGGACCCAGCCAGTTGCAGGTCACCATAGCTGGTCGCCTGATGCAGGACCCTGCACTAGGGCTGAGGCACGGCTGGCTGTGGGAGGGACAATGACCCTGTGAGCCTCCTGTTCAGTGAGAGGCTGGATCTTCTCAAAGGACTGAAGTGTCCAGGGCACAGGCTTCTCCATGTTTTTGGGAGGAGACATTTTTTCTGTTTCTGTTTGTCCGTAGGTCTCACTCACTGCCCATGGTACCTCACCAAGGCACGCTGTGTAATGGCGTACAAGAGACCATGGCAATGGTTTAGGCTTCAAAATTCACACCTGGCGGACCACTGCACAGTTTATACCTCTGCCACAAGCACCTTGTGACCATGTTTGTGGAGGAGCTATCAAACTGTTCATGGCATCTGAGCTGCCAATAATCCTTAGAAAAGCCAGCAGATGAGAGCAACGCCCTTTCTTCAGGGGTGGTACTAGGTAGACAGATCTGGCAGCCCTTGGAGTAGGTTGTACAAATTATCCCATCATTTTTCCACTATGTGGACACCACTGAACTGTGCAGACACTGTCTGTGTCTGCTCAATCTCAAAGGTCCACACATGGTGTGCCCTGGTTTATATCCATACACCCTGAACCAAACTGTCTTATTTGCAGAGAAAAAGCTAGTTCAGTGTCCATGCAGCTCAGATGGGACCAGCAGCAAAGAAGGTTGGACTTGATGATCCTGGAGGTCCTTTCCAACCATAAAGATTCTATGATTCTATGAAGGACTGACATGATATGATCCACTGCAATTCTTCCCAATTCAAAGCTACCAAAAGAACCGTAAGGTGGCAGAGTCTTTCGGTCACTAGAAGTCTGGGCAACATGAATAGGATTTATTACAATAAATTTAAGCCATCTGAAAATGAAAGATCAAGGCTAGACTGGTAATTATGGGTTCCTCTATAGACGATTTGTGGTTACCTTCAGAGAACAGCTTAGGTAGGCTCTGAGACATCTGGGCTGAACTGTCCTTTCAAGGTGCCTTTCCCCATTGCCTAGAGTGGAAGCCTTAGAAAGGCCAGACTGCTAATTTTTAAATAGCTAAAGGTAGATAAAACAGGTTTCAGTGACTTTCAATAGTGTCTAGTAGAGCCTAACGAAAGGTTAAAGGTTCAACTCTCCACTCATTGAACCACAGTCTCTCTCGAGCGGTTAATTTTGTCTGTCTCAGGTTAAAGACAACCTCTTTGCAATTGACTTTCTTGTTGCAATCATCTTCCATTATTTTAAAAGACCTATTTCTAGGAGCTTTTTTGTGCTTTATTATTGATTCTAATTCAAGGCAAAGGAAGAAAAGAAATAGTTAGCAAATACCAAAATGAAAAAGGAAAGACGTTGTGGTTGTTCCACCAAACTTACATGAAGTCAAGGCAGATTTTGCTAAGGTGTCTTCTGGTCCTTCTGCTCTGCTGAAAGGAT
This sequence comes from Coracias cyanogaster, assembly GCA_033124195.1. Classification (NCBI taxonomy): domain Eukaryota; kingdom Metazoa; phylum Chordata; class Aves; order Coraciiformes; family Coraciidae; genus Coracias; species Coracias cyanogaster. The sequence goes on along the minus strand of JAVSBS010027886.1, from coordinate 39,028 downwards.
TCATTGAGTGCTCTGTGACAAGTACTGACCTTCCCTCACCCGCACACTGGGTTAGGGTCCTGGAGCCAGTTACAGGTTGTCCTAGGGAGCTGTAAACACAAAGAAGTGCTGCTTTTTCAGCTACTGGAGACAAAAAATCTGGATCTTACGACTTCCTGCCAATCGAAAGGCACATGTGTTTTCTATCTGCTGATAAAGAACCCAGTGATGCCAAGCTTTGCTGGAGGGACGTCTGTGTTTTTTAATGGACACATAAAACCTTTCCTTCATGGACCAAGATTCATTTCACATCCAATATGTAATTCCACCAGTCTGCAGAGAGTTCTTCTGTGGCTGAATAACTATTCCCCATGTATTTTTCAATTCCAAAAGGCAGATAAAAGAAAAATCTTTGCTCCCCCAACCACTCTTCAGCCAACCACCGGTAGTTAGGGGAGTGGTGGGTATGGAGGAGGAAAGAAGCAAGCTCCTGTGCAGCACAGAGGAGTGGAGCAGCAAATGGCAAATCCTCACAGAGCTCAGGTGAAAAATCATGGGTAAGAAGAAATAGAAGAGTGAAAACCTGGCTAGATAGAGTGAGAAGAAAATCTCCATCCATCATGATGGAGTGACTTAAGATAGAGAAAAGGAGCTGAGACCCACCCTGCTCTTAAGCACAGCCAGCGTTACCCTGCTAAAGGCAACTGGAAATGGCTCAAGGAGAAGAGGATGGGATATTCAGAACAGAGCAGCTCAAAGGGCTGTGGATAGACATGTACGTTTGGCAGCTATGAAAGTTGGAGCCATTGCTGGGGTAGAGCCATCACAAACTGGGATAACAGATGGAGACTGATATGAGAAATCCATTCTCCAAATGGGAGTGACTGACCAGAAGTAGTGATATGATGAGGATATGACTAATAACGTAAGATGGGTCCAAACCACAGTCCTTAGGCCTGGATTCAGAGCTGGATCTCTCTAAGTGCAGTGGCAGCAAGAGCCAGCCTGTACAAGGGCAGGACTGAGCTGTGAAGGCTGGATACAAATGAAGTCATCCAGAGTTTCGATCCAGAGATTTGAGGTTGGCTTCTCTTTATGGAAAGTGACGTTTATTAAAATAAACGGCGGCGGAATCTCCAAAAGCTTGAGGCTGAAGTCTGTCCTTGCTGCTTGCATGTTTACCTTGAACAAAGCTGAATACCTGAGTCTGAAGCTCAGCTCAAGAAATCCCACAGGAAAAGAAAACTTTCAGTAAGAACCAGAAATATGCAGGAAGCACAGCTTCTCTGACAGAAATGAGCTCTTTCATCGTGAACCCCATCCAAAACCCCAGTATGCAAAGACAAGTGGATATGGGCAGAGACTCTTCTAAATGAAGTTCATCTCAGGGTCAGTACTTAAAGTGGTGGAAGGGTGGGGGAAGAAGCATCCCATATTAGCTGAAAATTTTATCCTTTAATACCTAGCTTTTACATTATATATTTTCAGAGTAAGATAAAGGAAGAACATCCCCTATGGCTGCTTACATATATTGAGTTACAGATCATTATGTGGAGGAGAGGAGCTGCTAGCCTACAGCAGTTTCAAGCTATTCATACTGTAGTGGCGAATTAGGTGGTCTCCTCCTATGACTCATTAACCCTTAGTAGCATATTGTCGTGAAGAAACAGGGGAGGCTATTTAGTTAAATACTGGAAGCAGTTTCAATTAAAAAGAGGGCCATACTGAGGCATCCCAGTCAAGATCTGAGCCTCCTCGAAGCTCAAAGAGATTTAATAATCTGGAATTTCACTTTTAAAGTAACCCCCTAGGTCTCATTGAGTATCTGCAGAGAACGGCTGCCTTCTGCATAACCGGGCAGAGATTGATTCATCTCATCGCTCATTACTTTTACTGCCGACTTCATAGCTTTTGGTTGCACAATGCAAAAGTGATAACAAGGCTGCAGGGCAGCAGAATGACTCATCGGGCATTACTGCTTGCTGTTAGCAAAGCCTTTTCTATTTACCTAGGTGCTTATGTGGCCTTCATCTCCATGGTGTTTGAGTGCTTCCCAAACAAACAAAAGTCTGCCTCTGCCCCTGCTCCCTCTTCAGACCCAGCTGGAGTGTTAGGTGGCCTCAAAGCAGTGTGGGGAGCCATGGGGTGAGCTGGGACCCACTGCCGTGTGCCCCAAGGTGCTGAGACCTGTATACCACAAGGCACATCCTATCCCCACCAGACCCTTGCCAGCTGTGAGATGGAGACCGGGAACATGGTCCCCCAGCAGAGAAGTAAACAGGGAATTCACATGGCACTCACAAACATAAATAGCCCATCTCCTTAATTTTTTTTTTAAGACCAATAAAACTTGATATGCTGAAAAGTTTCTTTCCTTGGCACAGATTTTTCCAGGGGAAATGGAGCCAAACTTAGCTCCTGGCTCACTGGACATGAGGTATGCCTTGCACCTCGTCCCAGGGCAAAGCAGAGGAAGCAGTGCACTTTCAGCTTCGTTCTGTGTGGCGATGTGCCCAGAAGCATGGGCCTGCAGCGGATCATGAGGGTGGCAGCAAGAGGGATTACCCCCAGGTTGTCCTTTGGGAAGTGGCAGGAAACTGCTGCCTGCTGAATACTGAAAATAGGAACCAGTCCTCTCTGAACAACCTCTCAGAAACTGCATGTTCATCATCATCCCCTCGGGATGCTGGAGGCCAGTAATGCCACTGATCTGCAGTCACAGGAGAGGACAGTTCCTCTTGAACCCACGCCCTCCTGAACCCTGACAGCTCAAGAGAAGAGTGGCTCTTGAATGTTCATCCCTTGGCGCTCACAAAATCAACACAAAACCTGAAGTGCAGTTGTCAGGTGGTTTGGGGCAGTGGATTTAAATCCCCGCCGTAGTCATGTTCAAGCACGCACAACCGCAGCTGGACTTGAACCAGGGAATAGTTTCAAAGAGGCTTATCTGTCATTTTGCAGTCAAGGTAGGCTAGTGTTGAGGACTGCCTCAACTCTGAGCTTTCCTACAGCCCCAGGAGCATTTGGTCCAAGACTGAGCTCAGGCACTGTGGGGACCAGCCTGGGTCTGCAGTGCAGGTTTCTCTAGTGGCCAGATCAGAATCTGGGGCTCCAGATCACACCTGCCTTGGACAAAATGGTGGCCCAAAACTTCTGATGAGAAGACATACCTACACATGCCACCAGGGCTGGCTCAGACAGTATGAGTGCCAACCTGCTCCCTCTCCTCACCCTCCTACTGATCTTCTGCATGCAGGGACTGTGTCAACTCCAGGATGTGTCCCACAGTGGGTCTGGAGTGGGACAGGAGACATCACACTTCTGAGACCATCCCACACCAGGGATGTCAGAGGGACAGGGACAAGTATTAGTTTAACATGTTTCACTCAAGCATGTACTATTTTAAGATGAAAAATTTCACAAGGGGCCCCATCTACAGCTGAAAAGGACTCACCCTGTTATTTTAATGTTTTGGGGTTTGTTTTTTTTTAAATAAAAGGAAAATTCTTTGCTTCATTTAAAAATGGATGGTATGTCTATATTGGCAAGATCTTCGGCAAGGATTAATACAAGTTTCTAACCAAATTTTGTACCTCTCAAGTATCTGTCCTGCCATTTCACAGGGCCAGAATCATGTCTGGCTTCATCATATCTGGCTCTATGATGGACTGGAGCCATCTCATGAGGCTGATCTCAGCCTGAGGTCCCATTTGAGTCCTTGCAGAAGAGAGTGGGCAACAAGAGACATGGTCTAGGGGTTAGGGAGATGTTCGAAGAAGGTTGGACTAGATGATCCTAGAGGTCTTTTCCAACCTGAA
>JAVSBS010027886.1:15418-28485 GCA_033124195.1 Coracias cyanogaster | reverse complement strand
CCTAGATTCTCTGGTCCTGCTTGGCAGGGGGGTTGGACTTGATGATCTCCAGAGGTCCCTTCCAACCCCTCACATTCCATGATTCCATGTTTCTATGAAATAGAATGCTGCAGGCCTGCACCAGAGGTATGTTTGGCGCGGCACCGCATTACTGCTCCTGAGGTTTATCTCTGCCTGCACTGCTATCCTCTTCATGCCATCCATGTGCTTCCTCTGGATTTATTACCATCCACAGATCCAGAAGTGTGTTTTTATTCTGCTTGCAAAGCCTCAGAGCCCTTCAACAGGAACCTTTACAAGTGTTACTACCGAGATTTCTGAGACGTTCAGTGTGTTGCTCATCTCTAACTACATCCTTCCCCTCAATGGTATTACTTTGTGCCAAGGAACAGGGGAAAAAACGTAGTCGTCGGCTTAACAAATAATATTTAGCAATGTTCACGATACTGAATAGCTGCTTTATCCATATGGGAGGAGGTTCCTGCTTGTACTGGTAACCACTGGGGTTACTCCTTCCTGAGAGCTACTCAGGGACTCCTTCCGCACCCTGGGCTCGCACATTAATTTGTAACATTTATCTCAAAATATGCTATCATTTTAAGTATATTTGGTTTTCTGGTTTATATACAATTGCTGACTTTAGGAGAAAAATTAAGTCATTACAAGGTTTGGCGTCGTGGTTTCGTCTCGTATTTCACAGCAAAGGGAAGTCTTCTTCAGAAGTTTGGCGGGCTGGAACTCATTCTGCTCCTCTCCTCCCAAGTCTAAAAGACTCTTTTTGACCTCTCTTCCTTTTTGCTTCGTTACGTGTGTTTTTAAATCAGTGTATAAATGGAGAGAGGCTCAGAGAGCCGCAGCTATCTCGTCTTTCAAAATGCCTTTGTGGTCCTTCTAGCATATGGATTATCTGCCTTTAGCAACTCCAAACAAAACACATCCTGGTTTTATAGCCGGCCATCCCACATAACTAATTAACAAACAAAACTCTGTGAAGATTGACATCACAGAACACCACCACAGCACAAAGTTTCTACTTACTGCTGCAAGCTGCAAATCGAGGCTTCAGCTGAACATTAACTCATGGGCAGAAAACATGAGTTTGAAGTCAGACTGCACCTTTCAGCCATGAATTCCCCCAAAGAGCCACAGTTACGTTGTAAGGATTTCAGTCATGCTTCCAGGTGCTCTCACACTGGAGGTCGGACACTGCTCTGAGAGCTACATAATCCCACTGCTGCAGTCCTGGACAGGCCTCCCTGAGGCCTGGCATGAGGAGTAACAAGTGAAAACCCCCCCGAGAAGGGCAGAGCCGGCACTCAGGGCTGTCTTCAGGAGCGCTGGCCACCAGAAAGATGCCACACAGCTCCACTCGTGTGAAAGCTCTGGGTGGTTCCTACACACTGGAGCCTTCTCCAGAGAATCATAGAACGTTAGGGGTTGGAAGGGACCTCTGGAGATCATCGAGTCCAACCCCCCTGCCAAGCAGGACCAGAGAATCTAGGGCAGGTCACACAGGAACGCATCCAGACGGGGCTGGAAAGTCTCCAGAGAAGGAGACTCCACAACCTCTCTGGGGAGCCCCTTCCAGGGCTCTGGAACCCTCCCAGGAAAGAAGTTCCTCCTCATGGTGAGGTGGAACTTCCTGTGCTCTAGCTAGGAAACCGTCACTTTTGCTCACAAGCAGCTCATCCAGGTACCACGGGACAAGCAGGTCCTTCAGGATTCCCATTTTAAAAGCCACCATCTGCCTGGCCCAGCTAACTGCAAACTTACTTCGTTCTCTGGGATAAAGGCACTTGGTCCTCTTGTCAACGGCGGCGAGACTTGTACTCTTTTCTCCTGCAAGAGAGTCACATAATTCAATCAGCACCAGGAACCACACATTAACTCGCTTTATCTCGCAAGATGAGATCTTCAAGGCCGACTCTCTTTCCAAGGGCACCTCTGGGTGTTCTGCAGCCCCCTGAGGAGGTGAAGCCACCACGCCACGTTGGTTAGATCAGCTCTGCATCCTCTGTACTTTGCGTCAGTGAACAGCCCCAGTTTTGGCAAGGGATAGGACAGGAAAGCCTACACACCTAATCCTGGTTGTCTTACAGACCAGCTTGAAGATAGGCAGACAAGAGCAGCAGAATATTTGGCACGATGCTAAAACTAGCCATTTACTGGACTGAACGGAAGTTCGGAAAGCAGAGGGGAAAAAAGCCACTCTTGGGCAACTACAAGCAAGATGCTGCTTTCTTCAGTACCAGCACCTGACGAGGTGCTCAGAGAGGGAAAGCACTTGGTGTGCCAAATACTGGCACAAAAAGCACGGTCCAGGCGAAGCAGCAAGACCCAATGAAAGACTTGCTCTAGGAACCCGACGACATGGCCGCCTTGCTCAGCCACGGAGCCCAGAGGAGCACAAACCCCAGCTAGAAGCCACGAAACGCCCTTTGAGGAGCGTACCGACGAAAGCCAGAGGATTTTTTTGATTTATTAGGGAATTGATAAACTGTGGAAGCTTTCACAGCACGGCCACTGGCAGCCAGAGGGATGAAGCTGGGGAAGCTGCAGCTCCTCTGGTTCACCCAGGGCAGGACCAGCACTATCTACGTCGTTCCTGACCAATGCTGGTAGACCCTCCTGGAGGTTCCTCTGCCTCCCTGGGTCATTTATTTCAGCAACTAACTCATTGGACTGTTAGAAAGTTTTCCTGATATCTAACCTGAGCTTCCCTTGAAGCAGTTGCTTCTCATCCTTTCTTCTTTCTTCTCTTTACATTTATACTCCATCTATCTGGAAACCACGGCTGCGCACCTCCTCAAGTCCCTAACCGCATCGCAGCCTTGGTGACTCTTAATAAGTTATCCATCAAACAGCAGCGTTGGCTTTGCATACTAAGTATTTCATGCCCCTAACGTAGAAATCTGAGATTTTCCACAGCAAATGACACTTAAATACCTCAACCAGGGGGGCTCGAGCTTAACGGCCCTGCGCAGGAACCGCGGTGCTGCTCCCGGAGGAGCGTGCCGCTGATTTCCACACTGGAAAACGAAGCCACTGGAGTTGTGTAACTATTGTCCTGCTCCTGAAAAACATCCTGTCCTTTCTAAATTACATGATGGAAAGCCATGCAAAAATCAGCAGTGATTATGCAGGAAAGATGTTCCAAAGCAAACTCTTGCAAGACAATTACATTTGTGACTTTGGAGTAATTAAGCTGCAAAAAAAAAAAAAAAAAAAAAGCAGGAATAAGCTGGATCTACTGTGTGAAGCCCAGCAGGCAGATGACTTACTGCTCATCTCATCTTATGAACTTCTTATGAATCGAACGTGTCCAGCCCAATGTACGAGGAAAGGGTGCAGAGGGACGGGCCATCTGCCCACGCAACCCCTTCCTCACACGGCCACTCAAGGTCAGGAAGGCACCTCCTGGCTTTAAATACATCATCTCGCCAGCAGCCAGTCATTTCTGCCAACGTTAGAAGAAGAAATGCTTTCCAAGATTAGGATTAAGGTTGCATTGTATTTGCTTTACCAAGGTTTACAGTTTAAACCCTCCATTTCATACTGGAGGAAGCGGGTTGTGCGAGCGAGGCAACTGGGATAGCTGCAAACCCTCAGCTCTCGCTGGAGCGCAGGAGCTGAGCCACCACCTTCTCCACCTTGCTGACCTATACCCTGCTTCTTCAGGCTCTCCAAAGCTGGTTCTTGAGGCCAGACCAGGGCAAAAAAATGGATATCCTTCTTCTAGCAGGATCTGAGCTCCGTTCCCCTGTTTCCTCAAGCAATGTGACTGCCATTACTCCTCTGACCTTGCAGATAAGCTGCCGCTGAGAAGGAAAGGAGGAAACAGTACTTGGGTGGATGAACGTAGGCGAGTATCTCCAATTAATCCCTGTGAAAGATGACAGAAAGCCAAGGAGATAGGCAGGCGTGAAAAATGAGGTGTGCTAAATACATCACAAAAAGGACAAAACCCAGCTTCCTTCTGGGTAGCGGCCGTTCTAAAAAACACAAGCCTGGAGAAAACCACCAACCAAAACAGGGACAACACAACAAAACCCCAGACATGCTCAGTCAAGTCGGTGAGTCTAATCAGAGCACATTTCCAGGGAGCTGAGATTTTTCTGTATGACAGATGTATACTCTTCCCTTCCATCAACACAGAAGATCGTTTTTCCTTCTACGCCAAAGCTTTTACTTTATTAAAACTGGTTAAAACAAGCTTGTCAGAAGAAAAGGAGCAAACATCATCTGGTTGCACAAGCTCTCAGGATGCCATTAATAAAAACATGGGAAGCTTACAAGTATTAAGATAACATTGGCTTTGTTGAGCTGTAGATAAGAACCACTGCTTCTGGGCATGCTTTATCTAGAACAGAGATCTAATATGTATCCAAGAACCCAAACATGAAACGCATATTTATAGGAATTAGAAAGCAACACTGCAGATACACGGTCCTTTATGGTGAAAGTTCTTGCAAAGCTTCTCGTTCCCCAAGAAAGTGGGTTCTTGTTCCTCTCCAACTAATCCCTGCAGGTTCCACTAGCTGTGGCTAAGTCAGCCAGGGTCCCACATCGCTTATTTGAAACTGGAAAAGTTTCTCGGCTTCTGGCTGAAGCAAGAAACAGGTTGCTCAGCAACTGAAATGCTTCATGTTCTTCCAGAAACCTATTGCCAGAGTATGAGTAAGTTCTCTTAAAGGCTTGCACCCAATTGCAGCTACATTAAGACTAGCTCCTTTTTTGGGGGTGCTTCTTTGGAAGGAAAAAAATGATGCTGAAGAGCTTCAAAGATAAGCAGAGCAAGCTGAGCGTGGGCAGGTTGCTGGGAGAGGGGCCAGAGCCTGCAGCAGGGTGAGGAGCAGCACGCTGCGGGGTCCGACAGCGGAACGAGACCTCTGTGTATCACAGGAGAGCTGCTGCGGGAATTCGTGAGCGATCAGGTCCGAGCAAGCTTTAGCTGGGACGTGTTCTGTCCTCAAGCTGCACTTGCAACGGGAGCTAAATACCAGGAATTTTAACTGTGACAAAGTGGAGCTATTTCCATTTGCACGTCTGTATTTGCAAGAATCATGGAATCATCCAGGTTGGAAAAGACCCTTGAGATCATCAAGTACAAGCATCAACCCTACTCTACAAGTTCTCCCCTAAACCATATCCCCCAACACCACATCTAAAGCACCCTGAAACCCCTCCAGGGATGGGGACTCCACCACCTCCCTGGGCAGCCTGTCCCAGTACCTGACTACTCTTTCCGTGAACAATTTTCTCCCAATGTCCAGTCTAACCCTACCCTGGTGCAGCTTGAAGCCATTCCCTCTTGTCCTGTCGCTAATGGCCTGTGAGAAGAGACACTCTCTCATGCCAAACCATCCCCCTCATGTTGCAGCTCCTCCTTTTTCTGTCGTCGTTCCCACCCCCAACCCCCCCACCCCCCCCCGGTCTTGGTTCAGGTTAAGGCTGGTGGGAAATGACAAATCCTTTCCACATAAATCTTAACACTGGCTTGAGTTTGTTGAGAAACGGGGGTGATTTATGGGGGATTAGCAGATCAGAGTTGAGGAATGTAAAGAGGTTTAGACTAACTAAGTGGAACGCTTAGAGCTGGGTCACGGAGAATTTGATGCAGGCTCAGGACTCGTACATGGTGTGCAGTGAAAAGCAGAAGAGAGAAGCAGGCGTTTCAAACGCCCCTCGCAGCACAGGAGGTTGTTTTCCTGTGCTACAATCTGGAGAGAAAAACTTAGGCAGCCTCCTGAGGGATGCTGCTTCCTGGTACCTGAAGGCCAGAAGAAACAACCCGCTAGAGATGCTTTTATTTTCGGTGTATTTTTATTATCTGTAATTCCACATTTCCAGCAGACGGATGGCTAGCATGATAGAAGAGGTAGTAAAATCAGAAGACAGTGAGTTGCTATGAGATATTGAAGGTAACGCAGTCAAGGTCTTTTCTATGGGAGTAGAAATGGAGCCAAAAAAAAAAGAACAAATAGAAAAGGTGTCTTGTTTGCAGTCAGGATGGGGAAAGTGAGGAACAACCACCTTGTGCCTTGCTTTTTTTTTTTTTTTTTCCTCATTTCTTTTGCGGTTCTGGTGATTTTTACGGTGCACTGCATTGTAAGTAAGCACATGACCCTTCCTGAAGCTTAGAGCTTAATTTCAAATCCCCAGGCTCAAAAACCAGCAACTCCTTGCCGGGCTTGTCAGCAGCTGCCTTCTACTCTTGGCTCAGCTCAGAACTTCCAGGCACGTGGTGGCCTCACGCATCGCCCACCCATCACACCCCGCACAGAGGCCCAGCCCTGGCCCACCCCTGCACGTGACCGGAGAGGACAAGCACTGAGTATCAGCCAGGCGATCAAATGCTGAGGTTCGGCAGGCCAGGTGAATAATTACGAATAGCCCAGCTTGAGTGAAATTACTTGGAATGACGCAAGTTGGTGCAAAACAATACTCCTGTCAGAAGCCCTGACAGAGCCAGTGGTCTCACTGCGATTACTCATGTGAATTACATTTACGCAGAACTAGACCCTACTTATTTCAAAACGTTTACATATTTTGCTGCCTTGTATTAGAATAATCTATTTATCCAGCCAGTGGTGAATATTTCTGATGCGTTTTGCAATAAAACTTCAGAACGCTGCCAGACGGCTCTTCTTCTGCATTACCCTCTTTAGTTTTTTCTTTATAAGGCCAAAATTTCCTTTAATTTCACCAAGTGCAAGACAAGAAGAAGAGCAATTAAGTTCAACCGTATAAACTTTTTAATGTGGTTTTAGGGGATTCTTTAATGTTTCTGCGTTAGCAGATAAGCCATGCATCCACCCATCCACTTAATTACAGGCCTAGTACCTCCAGTCACCCTGTTTTTTAATTTAATTTGCTGCCCAGTTAGAATCTGAAGCAACCTTTGTTGTAACACACCTACCACCTGCAACTTCTACCATCTTACCTACAAGCTTCCAAAATGAGCAGTTCTTTACTACTGTGAGACATCGTAAGCAGGTTTATTTTGAAGCACTTCATGCTTCATCCTTATCTAGAAGGCAGGAAACAGCACTTCTGAATGCTCAACTCTGAGCAGACGTAGACGCACAGAGAGTTAAACAATTATCTGTCACCTCTGTTAAATCCAGTTGGTACTTTCAAAAGTGACCAGGGATTCTCACTTGACTTTGCTTCCAGGTGCACACCCCAGGACCCTTTCAGAAGACCTGTTTCTCAAGGCTGGGGTGTGTCTGAGGAGCTCTGGACATCTCAACCTGGGCACCCTGCCCACACTCCTCAGAAAACAGGGAGTAAACCCAATATAGGCCTGGAAAAGCTAAGCAGAGAACCCCACCTTCTTGGAAGAAGCCACCACATGTCTACTCAGGCAGGGCAGCACTTCTGTTTCCGGCCTTTTTGATTATTATTGCAAATAGTTTGGACAAACCCTACTGGCCAGGGGTATTTCAAGCCATCCTTCAGTGCCAAAGCAACGTGCATTTACATCATAATCTTCAAATCACCACGGACTTCGGCTGAGCAAGGTTTCATAACTGGACGGTAGCAAAAGCTTGAGCTTGGTGCAACAGGGCAAGACATTCATCACTGAGACGTGAAGGCTCGTCGCTGCAGCACGGCTATTCGTGTCAACTGAAAGAAAACAGCCATCTGGAGGGTATTAAAAAAAGAAACAGATCAAATTAACACGTGGCTGCTGTGCTCACTTCTTGGGCCGCTGCAGGAATCGCCGGGGGTCACTTACCTGACCCCGAGGCAGCAAGTACGATTTGCTAAAATGCGTTTCACTTTACCAGAAAGAACATTAATGTTGGCGTAAGTCGTTAAAGAGCGATGGGACTGGAACACGGGGTCTTGAAGACGCTGATGGCCTCTCAGCAACGATACCCCGTACCGAAAACTGCATTTCCACCGGAACATGGGGAATTTCTGCCGTTTGACACCAGCGTCAGCAGAGATCCGGCAAAGATGAGAAGTCCATCTCTGGCTATTTGGCTGCCAAAGACCAGCGCTGTGAGGCAATTGCTTCAGGTTTTTTCGCTCTCCTCTGCATCAGCAGCTCCCAGGGCACAAATGCAAAACTGACTTAATGAAACACAAAACCCACGCCGTGAAATTCATACGGCTTAGCGCTTCAGATCTCCAGTCCGCTCTGCCAGTGACACCTGTGTAAACCTCAAAGTGGGTGTCACCAAAGCTTGCACTTGGCCTGTTGGGACAGGGAGCAGTGCAGGAAGGATTAAGCACAGAGCTGGATCCAGCAAGCAGTAACACAAACCTCAGTTTAGCCGTAGAATGGAGGAGGTGGGAAGAGCTGCAAGCAGTATGACATGTCTTCCTACCAAACCACAGCTGGTGTCACTGCTGGAACATGCAGAAGGGCTTGGAGGAGGGACACTCGTGTCCTCACGGAGCCCAGCTCCAGCTAGGAACCACCTTGCTCCTGGGGTCTGGGATGGGAGAGAAGTCCTTCATAGGGGGAGAGAAGAAATTCCGTCCTAAGGTTCAAGCATGGCCCTGAGGGCACCACAGCCCAGACTGAGCAAAGAGGTGCTTTGCATTAGGAAAAGTGCATGGTAATAATACGCTGAGCACAGGGAGAGCAGTCCTAACCCCGGCTCTGCTGACGATGCTGGCAAGTCACATCACCTTGCAGGGTGTGTTTCCACCAAAAAGCTCACTTGGACAAGTGGCATCAGGGCCCGATCAGCAGGAGCCAAAACCATCTGTGTGCCCAGCACCCTGGTGCTCAGGTTAGTTTCCATTTGCCAGAAACACCTCCACTTTCAGGCTTACCCTACCATCGAGCATGTCAGGTTTTGGTATTTTTGTTTTCTCATCCAGGCTGTGAAAGAGGCAGTGTCAGTACCACCCTACGGAGATGATTTTGAGGCACATCTAAGCCAAGACCCATGTTTCATGAGTATTCAGAAGCCCAACACCTATGGAAGACTTATGCAAAGTCCCATAGGAAATATGTGGTGAGACACAGCTGGAGACTTTGATCAGCCAAACCCTAGATCAGCGTTATAATGACCAGCCAAACCACTGTTCCATGTGCTGACTTTCTGCTGACAGATACAAGGGTTGTAAGGCTTAATTAATCAATGTCTGCAAAGACCCTTGGATGGAAGTTTCTCTAGATGTAGATAGCCCCAAACTGATCCCACGCTTGCTCTTCGGGCCAAGGACTATAGTAAGACGAGTGTGTTTGCACTGCACTCAATGACTAGAGCCTCAGCTCCAGCTTGGGATCAGGGTCCTGTGGCAATGTAAATACAGAAAAGTAATGATTACCAGGAGAGGGGTTCTTGAAAGGCTCCATCCCTCACAGCAGAGATGTTTGACAGTCAGTGACTCAATGTTCTGTCTTTCATAACCATAATGACTCACAGCCCCAGGATGGAGAATGAGCGCAAGACAGCGAGTGCTATTGTTCAGAGCCCATCAAAACAAGCAAGGTCATTTTCAGCATTTAAAAGAAAATGACAACCATTGCTTTAATATGTGGGGAGGAAAACGCACAGAAAAAAAAGCAAGGAGAGGGATGAGTAAGTAAGTCTTCAGAGATCAAAGTTCACAAGGAGATGCAAACTTGAATTTTATAACCACAAGCAAGACAAAGCAGGAGCTTGACTTTGATACCATTTGCTCAGCTATGAATCAAGATTAACCCCATGTGGATTTATAATGGGGTTTGGCATAATTTATAGTGGGGTCTGGCATAGAACAAGAGAAGGATCAGGCTTCTAGCGCTGAGTGCATCTGGGTACCTTCTGCATTGCTTGACACTGTGAGGATCAGAGAGACTGTTCCTCACCACTGTGCGGCCTTACAACATAGAGACACATCTTAGGATAAGTGAATTATCTCTAAACATGTAGGAAGGCTGGCTTAAACACAGGGGGTAACCAGCATCAGCTGTAACACTGCCTGGGGGATGTCCCAAACAATCTGCAGCTCCTTGAATAAGATGTCAAGGGTACGGTTTGAGATGGCTGAGGCACTGCAGTTCGGAATTTGTCTTTAAAAACAATGTAATGTTTTTAAATGCAATGACATACCAACTCGAGATGAGAAACTGGAGATAGATCTTTCACTGTCATCAGCTGATCTTCACTGTCATCTACACATTTCCCGTTTCTCCTGGCTGAGGACACAAACACTGGCTTTCACCAGGATGACAGGCAGCTCAAGGACTTAGCAGTTACAAGGTCAACAAACTGGAACGCTATGCTGATTTCTGAACAAGGTGGACTGTGATTTTTAATGTGTTCCTAAAATGGAAACCCATTTGTCTAAGTGGTCTGATTCCTCAGAAGTACTGAGTATTTACTAGGAGGTCACTGGGTACTTGGTCCACCTGAAAATCAGACCGCTCAAATGATGCCATCAGGGAGAAAAGCCTCTCTAAAGAGGGTCCTCTGGGGAGTTCTTGTCTGATGGGCAAGATTTCTGAAGGTCAGTGGTAGCTCCTACAAAAAAAGTTTTATGCATGGATGCTACACATCCTTCTCTTTCACAGTGTCCCTGCACACCATTTGGTTTCTGTCTTTCACGGGGTAAGTTACACCAGAAAGGGTAAATGATCCATCTCAGCTGATTGACAACTGGGCAACGTTTATATCCTTCCTCAGAGGACATGTGATACTGTCTCCCCATCGGAGAAGCATTTCGACCAGTGGCATCACCAGATCAGTTTCCTAGATCACAGGAAAGCTGTTCCCTCATGCTGGTGTCATGTGGCCTCATCTTGCTAGCCTTGCTGAGGCAAAATGCCACCGGTGGATACTCCACAGTGTTGGGGTTCGTCAGAGGAAAGGGAATGCTTTGGAGTGAGGTGACAAGCGCCAAGGAGAGAATGCTGGGCATGGCTTTGCAGCCTGGCTGGGAGATCAAGCACAGCCCAGCACGCCCCAGAGGAATTTGTGATTCTGTGAGAGGCAGCTCCCATCCAGACCCTGGCCACTGGAGAAGGCTTCTTCAACCTCCCGCTTGCAGAGAGGGCACTCCAATATCTCAGAGAGAAGGCCAGAAAAAATTGCGCAATGTAGCCTGCGTGGTCATTGATTAAACGTCATGTCTTTTCATGTCCCCTGGTGCTGCACGTAGGACAACGAGCCCCGTGCACCACCCTTGGGAAGAGGAAATAACACCTACAAACTTTAAACAGGCAGAAGAATAAGGGGCAAGTTAGACGTTTGATTCCTGGTGGTAGGCACTACCTAGGCAAATATTTGTAAAAGATAGCTCTGGCTCTTTGAGAGAGGAAGGAAAGCAGAGGGGCAGGGACCTGCCCAAGGTCAACCAGACAATCTGGAGCAGATTCAGAGACCTTTGGGTCCCAACCCAGCCCCCACGCTCTAGACAGTGCCGCATCTCACCGAGCTTCACACCTTGCTTTGCCTGTGTTATGTTTTCTTTCTTCTCTGCGATTGGGCCTTGCTTTGAAATCCTGGGTGTTCTTCCCATTTCCGGAATCACGTTCCTAATTTCCTTTTACTGTAGTGAGTGGTGCTTCTGAGTGCAGCCACTTGGATCACTGAGTCCAAAGCATCAGAGATCTAGGAATGAGGTCAACCTTCTAAACATTTAATCAGCAATTCTTCCCTCTTGCCAATTGAAAATGCCATAAAGCAGATATGGTCCTTTGATACCAACAACCTGAAGTCCTTGACTACCACCAAGGATTTCATGAAGGCCATAAGTTGCTTCTCCATAACATATGAGGTAGGTTACTGGGATTTCTAAGACATAGCGCTACACCTGGAGTATAAAGAGAGGGACACACGGTATATCTTGGTATATCTTTGACTTAATTGTCGCATTCATCAGAAAAGACAATGAAGCTAACGAACGATTGGATGAAGGAGAAAGCAAGTCAGGCTTTTCCTGTGGATATGTTCTGGTTACAGGTCTAACATGACTTGAAACAATGTTTGTTGAAAGCTGTGGGATTTTCCATTTCAGTTTGGAAGAACCTAAATAGTGCCAGCCTGGTACAGACATTTCAAAACCCCACTCTGGGGGTTTTACTTCATTTTCTTAGTGTTTCCTTAGAGGGAGCCAGGTGCTCCAGTAGCAGTACGGAAACCTCATAAAATCCCACATCAAACCTTGCTTACCTGAACATGAAAAATAGCTCCTGCTCTGTGATACCGTCTGATCTACATTTGACCTGAAGCCTGCAGATAATGTGCAAAGATGCACTCAGCTCTGCACACCGGCCACCCACTCTCACCTGCCCACTCCCTGGTACGCAGGAGCAACGATCAGCAGAGGAAGAGAGGAAGGTGAGCTCCGTTCTGCAGAGAGGAGCTCCCAGGAAAATAAATTGTAAAAATAATGACTGCTTAGCACAATTCTTGTTGTCCCAGATTTTCCTTAGAGTCCTCTTTTGTTCAGATCTGACATGCAGAACATCGACCACGCTAAGGCAGATGATAATTGCACCCATGTGGCTTGTACTTAACCTCTCATCATCCTTGGGGGTCTACTGTGTCCCTGGTGAATTCATTTTGTTTCCTGACTAGGAGCCTAGGAGGCTCCTGGGGGTGCAGAGCATCTCCAGCTGCTTGCTGGGCTCCTTCCCTGCACACCACCTGGGCTGAGATAAGGTCTCTGCATGCCATGTTTCTGTGCTCCAGAGCTTGGCCAAGCAGCCAACCACAGCTCCTGCACCCATGCTGGTGCTTCCTGAGGCTGCCATGTGGTTTCCCACACTTGGTGCACAGGCCCCCGCATGCTCTGCTACTGCCAACCCAACAGTGGTAACAAACAGCAGAGAACAGTGCACTTCCTCCCAAAACTTAGGTTAGATTTGGTCTTCTCATATTTAGAGCTTTAAGCTGCGACCATCTCTGCCTTTTCCAACTGTCTTTCACTTGAAATCAAGAAAACCTATCAACAGACTTCATGTTTCCAGGGTGAAAATGCAACACAGGGCAGGGAGTTGGTTTTTTGAAGCGAGAGGGGCCAGTGTTGGTGCTGGTGTCTTCTCACAGGTCATTAGCGCTAGGACAAGAGGGAATGGCTTCAAGCTGCACCAGGGTAGGGTTAGACTGGACATT
>JAVSBS010027885.1:26027-39262 GCA_033124195.1 Coracias cyanogaster | reverse complement strand
TCTCACCACCCTCAGGGTAAAGAATTTCCCTCTAATTTCCAATCTAAATCTCCCCTCTTCCAGTTTGAAGCCATTACCCCTCATCCTATCACTACAGGTCTTTATGAAAAGTCCCTCCCCAGCTTTCTTGTAGGCCCCGGGGAGGGACTTTTCACAAAGGCCTGTAGTGATAGGACGATGGGTGGTGGCTTTCAACTGGATGCCCTCTCTGTCCCCTCTGTGCTCTGCAGCTGGGTGAAATTTAGGGTTTGATTTGGTTTGACCTCTCGCCAGTAGAACCTGCCAGCTTTTGGGGACTGGATTATAAATGATCACTATCATCTTCTAGCGTGATCTCTCCTATGAGAAGAGCCACAGAATTTTAGAATCATAGAATGGTTTGGGTTGGAAAGGACCTCAAAGATCATCTAGTTCCAACCCCCCTGTCATGGCAGGGACACCTCCCACTGCACCAGGTTGCTGAAGGCCGCATCCAGCCTGGCCTTGAACACTTCCAGGGATGGAGCATCCACAACCCCCCTGGAAAATCTGGGCCAGAAGTCCCTTAAATAAATGAACGAATGAATGCTCTGAATTGCAGCGGAATATTGGAAGGAAAAAGATCTAATAGTACCTTAAAAATTTCCTTCATTGAGTACAAGCTCCCAAGGGTTAATTACACCCTGCCTGATTTGGTCCTTCCCATTTCTGCATGCAAAAGCTGCAATGGCCCTTTTGACTGCAACGTGGCCATAGGAGGTCACGTAGGATGGCTCAGGAATTTTGAGACAGCGAGGACTAAAAAGGCTGCTAGAACAAGATTATCATCAAATTATATCTGCCTCGGCGGCAGGAAATCAATCAAGAGTGGGCTGATTTACACCTGCTGGAGCCAGCTCATCGTGAACTTCATCATCTTTCCCAGTGATGTTTCTATCTTTGCATCGACACAGTCAGTGCGAGGCAAATATTTTCCCGTTTGAAATCAAAACATTCAAGGTAGCGTTTGGCAGAGTGTCGGAGCCTGGGGTTCCTGCTGCTCCTGACAACAGCGCTGGTATCTTTTGCTAATGACCAAAGTGCAGTATAATGAGTTGTCTTGGGCTTCTGCTTTATTCAGCGTGCCGAGTTTTAGGCGAGTGTTAGTGATTCTGAAAGGGATAAATGGTGTTTATGCCCTCTTGTGGTATGTTATTGAACAGGATGGATTTCCTAACTGGCAAAATAAGGCCAGTGATGGAAAAGTCCCAGGTTTAAAAAAAAAAAAAAAATCTGTAACGAATACTGTTTTGCACAGGCGAAAAATCTCCATCCCTCCAGCAGCATCCTCATGACTCAGTTAAGGGGGGGGCGAAGCCAATTTTACATGCATTTACAGCAGCAAGTAAATGACTAATGCCCATGATGACAGAGTTTGTGGCATCTTCTTGGAGTGAAGATAATTTTAAAAGTGCTTTTCTTTGCTAGGAAGGTTAGAAAGTAAGTGAAATACTGCTTTTGGAAAGCGGTTTTGTTGACACCTCTTTGTGTCAGTCGCTGCCGACGTGTTGTGATGCATACCTTCACATTTGTTATCTTCTTTGCTCACGCATCTGATGGGTAAATAATCTGATTCCCTTGGGGCAAAGCCTACCCCAAAGACGGAAAACACTCTGTGGGAAATAATGCCAGATTCCTGTGAAATTTGGCTTGTTACCCTACCGTGTTCAAGTCCAATGAATTAACCAGTCGACATCTTCCTAACATGCGCTGAGAATTTAGATGTAGGGTTGGAAACCCAGGGGCTCCCCAGGCAGGTTATTCACGGATTTTGTGTCAATCTTATTACTTCATTCCTGATGGAAAACTGAATACGGCAAAACATATCCTCCAGACAGTGAAATTATCAGAATAAATCAGTCTAATGCTCTACAAAGTCCAGCAACCAATGTCAGACTGTGGTCAGTACTTAGCTGTGCTGGGGCAGGATCAAGAAAATGCTGTTGTAGGAAGTTCAAAGACTTTTTTGTCCCAAATAATCACCTGTGAGGAAGCATTATTTCCATTACATGTCAGATTTCTTACTACCCAGCCACCAAGTATGTAGAAGACTATTGCAAAGACAAAGGGAGATATGTCTTTCCACATCCGTGATGGGTACAACCACGATAGTGGGTTTAAGTGAAAGTAGTGGGCTTAACTGGGCTAGGCTTTAGGAGAAACTCTCTAACAGGATGGTAAATACTGGAATGGCATCCTTGAGGAAACTGGAGGATATTCATCTCGGAAGATCTTTCAGAAACAGTTGAGTCAATCTTTGCTGGGAGTAAGGTGCTATCATTCATTGATTCATGATGAAAGAAGTTGGACTTAATGACTTGCAAGAGGTCAACCAGCTCTGGTTTTGTGATTCTGTGTGATGATTTCTTTTTACTGGGTTTATTTATTGGAATGATGAGAGAACACATATTTATCTGGTAATCTTAAATACCAACCCTCCATTCTTACAGTTGATCTTGCTGTCAAGTCTGGCTGACAACAATGCAATTCTATCTACGTCCAGTACTTCACGAGTGTACTTCGCAGTGGTAGTCTGACACCAAATAAACTGCTTATTAGGTTATCAAGGACTTTGGTGAGCACAAATTATGGCCCCACTGAGATGAGAATTGGCTCCAAAATGTTGGAGCTTACCAGTTTCCTTAGAAAAGGAAAATTCAGTAGGAAAAATGTCATGGCAATTCATGTTAAAAAGAAATTCTATCAGAAACTCCTCAGGAGTTTCAAATTCAGTGAGGGGATATCAGGAAGAAAATAAGTCTAATTTAAAATCCTCACCCACATTCCTTCTTCTTTTCCTGCAAAGTGATTATTGCTCCTGGTCCATGTGTTGGCAAATCTTTCAGAAATGAGCCATAATTTACCTTTAAAAATACCTTTCCATTCATAGAATCATGGAATGGTTTGGATTGGAAGGGACTTTTAAAGGTCGTCTAGTCGCTAGATCAGGTGATGATCATCATGATGCAATTGTTCTTTTTGAAGAATGGGTTTTCAGTGACTCTGTAAAAAGAGTTCTTATTTCTAAATGCCATCTGTGTGGCTAAAATTTCACCCAGAAATTCTTCTTAAGGACATTTGGAGTGGTAGGACACTTCAAAACTGAGGCACCTGCCGGGTGAAGTTCTTCGGCACTGCAGGGCAGCTGGTCAGGCTTGATCAAAGTGTGCTCTGCTGCTTTTCACATTTGTTTTCCACTTTCACTGATGGCACCCCATCCCTGCCTGATGTGGTTAATAAAGAGGGTGAATGTGTGGCCATGGCAAATTAAACAAATGAGCCATTAAAATGGGAGGGTGCTCCACCTCCTCTCACCAACACCTACTTTGGTGCCCACAATGTCTCCTAGCAAAGTAACATGAGAGCCAGGATAAAGGGCTTTCAGGGATGTGCTGCAAATGTGGTCCAAGTGCTGAGAGATGTCTGTGGCTCCTGCTGAGAGAAAACCTAATGTCAGTCATCAGCAGAGGAGCCAGCAAACCACTAATGGCTTTCCATTGTGTTTCCTGACAGGTATTGACCGATGGTGGTTTTGGTCCCATCACGACAGAAATCCGGGAGGCTCCAGAGTTTTATTACGCTGAAGATTACCATCAGCAGTACCTCAGTAAGAATCCCGGTGGATACTGTGGCCTCGGAGGAACGGGGCTTTCCTGCCCTGTTGGGATCAAGAAATAGCCTGCGCTTGCTCCACCACCTCTGCTTTGGTTTAGGGAGTTTGGAAAAAAGATCAACAAACCCTGAGAGGTGTTAGATTATGCCTGCAGCATCATCACGTAAAACTTTGGGAACCTGGTGCGGTGGCTTTCCATCGTCTGAGCGGTTTCCCATTCGCCGACATTAAAAGCCAAAGTAGAAGCAGAAATTGAACCTGCTGGCAAATGCAGCTTCTTGCTCTGTGCAGCTCAGGGGGTTTCCTTGTGATCTTGTAACCTGGAAAGAAGAGAAACTTCTAAAAGTTTGGCTTGAAATGCTGTTAAAAGGATGAATTAGGAGGTGGTTGCACCTGCTAACTGCTTTGCATAGCTAATACCTTCAAACGTGTTTATTTTTCTTGGGTTAATGAATTTGCTCGTGTTCGGAGAGCTCTGACTTCTGGAGACATGGTTGGGCTCATCTTGACTATCACAGGCCTGTAATTTGATGTCTTTGAGACTGGCGAATTGGTAAGAACAGTAATTCTCTCACAATTCCACTTTCACAGCAACATGTAGTATCACCTATAGTGCCTATTTTCTGAAACAATTTTAGTAAGAAAAAAGTAAAAATTATGATGTGATACTTCTTTTTGACAGTTCCAAAAAGCTGCATAAAGCCAAAAATAAATCAATTTTGTTTCCCACACTACAATAAATTACAAAAAAAAAACAAAACCAAAACCGTTGCCTGTGTTCCATGGCTCTTGGTAGATCTAAAAAAAGTATCAAATATTATAAAAGGCTGCAACCTGCTAATTAAACACTGGGGCTTTTAAATCTGTATTACCGTGCATGACAGTCCAGAGTAGGATTTGTGTTGGATGCACTGTAACATAATTATTCCTGTGAATAATTACTTGCACTTTAGTAGCTTGTGAAGCCCCCACCAAGACCAGAGCTCATTATGGTGGGTGCTGTGCAGACCTAACGTTGAGCAGTCTCTGCCCGGTACGTGTAGGACAGCCGGAAAGGGGCAAAATACGCCATTTTATTGATGGGGTTCTTAGAGTGGAGATGGAAAGCTACAGCCAAAGGACATGTGGGATGCAGGGGTTATCCAAATGGGATCCAATGGGTTATATAGATGCTATAGAGTATCCTAGGACAACAGCTTCAGTAGGAGAGATGGGGATGGGTTTGTCCCACCCATCCAACTTGCTGCTTGCAGTACTTCCCAGTGCAGTGGGAGGTGTGGGCTTGAGCCCCTCATGTGTTTCCTATTTGAGAGGCCGTCTCAATCACTAAGTTTGAAGTACATGTGTCGTTGTGACATCTTGCAGATGTGCTTTCTTCAGGGAAAGCTGGTAGGACCCCACCTTGATCTGTCAATTCTGAACAGCAGAGAACATGAAGCCTTTTTTGAGTGCGAGATGGTGGGGATCCAGAGATGCAAATCCACAGCATTTCTGTTTGGATGGCTCTCCATGGCACTCCTCTCCATATCTTTGTTTGATGTTTCCTGCTCACCAGCTCAGGTTTTCAGCCCAGAAAGACCCGAAACAGCTCCCTGAAGGTTCTGGCAGATCTTGTTCCAAGCTTAGAGCGACTGAAAATTTGCATCAAATAGTCAGTCTTTGGGCTTGTAAATCCACTGCTGAAGTCCTCCCTGCTTTATTCAAAAATAGACAGAGTGGCAGGTGCACCCACCCCAATATAGACCAAATCTTCTCAATTGCTGAGAGGAAAGCGTTAAAACTAGAAGTCCCAGTTTGGGGGTTGAGCTGCCCAGCTGCGTGGTGACTGTGGTCACGTGCACACCTCGGTTGAGGGATAGGAAAGACAGGACCCTCAGCCGGTGAAATGCCTCAGTTGAGAGAAGTTTCAAGACTACTGACCATATGTGACCACAGATCATGTTCAACTGGGAGCCCCATTGTGGGGTAAAGTGAGCCAGTCCTCCTCAAAGCTGTGGGTATGCAGTTGGGGACTCTCTGCAGGGTAACTCCTGGAGGCCTCCTGGAGGTTGGGAGCCCTCACCTTATTGGGTGAGTGATTGCCTTTTTTGGGTCATCATCCCTAAAACTTAAGCTTAAGTTGGCTGTGTAGTAGCAGTTCTGTTGGACAGACATATGAACCTGTTGCTCACTAATATTTATCAGGGTGCTGAACAATTTTGATTAGGCTAAATCTCATTTTGAGTACCTGCCTCGTCTATTTTGAGACAGTTCATCAAGTCTGTGCCAGAGAAATTAGCTGCCCATTTTCCCTTGCTCCTCAGCTGATACTGAGTTCATTCCAGTCTCAAAAGCCAGAGGAAACCTGTCCTTTTAACAGTTTATACCCAGGGCAAGCTTGAGAACAGCTACCTCTGTTAAGGTCTTTCTGGAGATGCCCCAAAACCTTCCCACCTCATCCTCAGGATTTCCAGTTGCTGTGGTAACTGATCGCCTGTCCTTAATGTGTTGTGCCACTCAGTTGTTCTAGTGCTCACTGTCAAGGAAACCAGCACTTTTGTCTGCTTTCCTACAGCTGAGGTGACATAAAAGCAAAGAAGAGAGGGAAATAAAGTGTTAGTTCCATCCTAAGCCTTTTTAACCTCTGCGCAATTCAGACTTCAGTGGAATGGCTCCTGATTTGCTGCAATGTACGAGGCAAAACATTTCACATGCTGAATCATTGTGGTGCTCATAAAATGTTGCCTGGTTCCTTTCTGTCCTCCTACTGTTCCCTTCTTTCCTCTCTCTGTCCTCCTACTCCACACTATAGTTATTGTTTTGAAACAAGCTGAAAAGTCTTTGGAGAAACCACCAGCCTGTCCTTAATGTAGCCACGCTCAAGTCTGAACCTGCCTGAGTTTTCTTAAGTCCTCTCCTGATGGAAATAATGTGCTAGCTTAGAAATCAGCATAGGTGGGTCCATCGATGCTAAAATTGACCCACACCAAAATATTCTGTTGCTACAGAGTTCATAATGGAGTTACTGGGTTTTGTGGAGTTTTGGCCTTCACCCCTTGCAGTAGCTGCTGAAGGTACGAAGAGTATCAGGGATATAATCAGTAAAGCTGAAATGCTAATGATTCAGCCTCATGGGTTAGTGTTTTAAGCTGGACTTGGTCTTGTAAGCCACCCTTGCCTGCAGGGAAGAAAGGAGTGGCTGCCTCGACATCTTTGATACTGTACTTTTAACTTGGTGCTATTTGAAATTTACCCTACCACAGAACTGCCTCTTTCTTCTGGGAGCATAGACATGGTCTAAAGGAAGAAGATTGTCAAGGGTTAGGGCTGGGCTGGCCACTAGACAACTGACAGAGGCTCTCTGTTAACCCCTCTCCCTTCCCAAAAGGGGAAGGAGAGAAAGGGAATAAGGGAGAGAGAGACTGATGGGTTGGAAAGGAAAACTAAAACAGCTTTAATGAAAATAGTAACAATAAAATGAAATATATACAAATCTATACAAAACCAATATCAAATCCAACCCCCCGATGGCAGTTACAGCACTGTCACCACTGATGCTGTGGAGCAGGCACTGGGGAAGTCCCAGATTGGACTCAGAGGCTGGGAACTGGATTCAGGAGCTGGATCTTGGAACACATGGATCTGGATCGAAGGTAGGAGAAAGGGCAGAGTCCTCCTCGGACACCAGCCATTGAAGAAGAAGCTTGACCCTCATGACCCCTCAGCTTTACACTGAACATGCCGTACATGGGATGGAATCCATCACTGGTCAGTTGAGGGTCCCCTGTCCTGGCCGCTTCTCCCCCCTTTTACTTTCTGCACCCCAAGGTGGCACATGAGATTGAGCAGTGACCTTGGTCTGCACAGGAGCAAGGATAAGCAAGAGCCTTTCTGCACATGCCAGCCCTTGGTAGTAACTCTGAACATGCCGCATTATCACTGCTCGGAGCAGACACTGTCTGTGGAAATATGGCGTGAACTTCAGAACGTGCAGCCGCTGAGAAGAGATGGAGCTGAGAAGGGAAATCACCAAAAAGAATTGGTTCTGTTGTAGCTCAAACCAGGAGAGCAGCCCTTGCTCTTACCCCTCCCAAGTCATCTGCGTTCTTGGGTGATGCTGTGCACATACCTGAGGACAGTACTTGGATTCCTATAGACACCTGCAAGTTGAATATTCACAGGAATTAGCTTAACAAATTACCCCGCACAAGGAGCACATTCTCATTAATTCAAAGCAGGACCAGAAATACTGGTGTAGGTTCTTCCAGACTTGCCTGGGCACACTTAGATTTATCCCATATCAGAATTTGCCTTCAGTGATATATCCTACAGCTAGGAGAGACCACTGAGGTCTCTGACCCCACTGCTCTATGCAATCCATGAATTTGCTCCCTGATATTTTCCCTACATCTTCAGGTCTTTCCCTAAGTAGAGCTGCTGGTGCTTTATTCTCCAGTTGGAGTCAGTTTTGGTTTGTATTCCCATCTTCAGATCATTCTGCCCTCATGATCTAGATTGTATTTTAAATCAATGAGATCATTTGCTTCCCACTCCATGCTTTTTTTCTACATGCTCTGAAACTTGCTGAAGGAAGCATAGGAATTGGAGGGCACTTTTCTCACTCGCTTTGGTTCCAAAACGGTATCATCCAATCAACATTAGTTATCTACTCTGTCTCTGCAGTTGGGAGAGAGAAGTACCTGGAAGACAATTCTCCTTTCCTAAAATGGGTGTTAAAGATACATCAGATAAATCACCCTTTCACTGGTGCTGGTCTCTCTCCAGGGGGGACAGGGAGAGTTGAGCTGCCTGGTGAAGACTTAGAGGAACTAACTTTTAGTTTGGTAAAGTAAAAGGAAACAAATCCCACTTCAACCAACCTGAGAGCCCTTTTGCCTTTGCAGGTTTCAGATCTGCAACGTTCTCCGTTGCCACCTTCCTGTGAAGAAAGGCTGAGAGAGTTGGGGTTGTTCATTCTGGAGAAGAAAAGGCTCCATGGAGAACTTCTTGTGGCCTTTCAGTACTTCAGGGGGGCCTGCATGAAAAGATGGGGACAGATTGTTGAACAAGGCCTGTTGGGACAGGACAAGGGGTGATGGTTTGAAACTAAAAGAGGGAGATTCAGACTAGAGAGAAGGAAGAAATTGTTGATGCTGAGGGTGGTGAGAGCCTGGCCCAGGTTGCCCAGAGAGGTGGTCGATGTCCCATGTGTGGCAACATTCCAGGTGAGGTTGGCCAGGGCTCTGAGCAACCTGCTCTGATTGCAGATGTCCCTGCTCAGTGCAGGGGGTTTGGACTAGACAACCTTGAAAGGTCCCTTCCAACACAAAAGATTCTATGGTTCTTTCCAAGTGCTGCAGAAATCAGTGGAGATGCTTTCCCTCCAGCCCACCAGCACCACTATGATTAACAAAGAGATGCATGGCTCTGGGAACAGGTTTCTCCTGCTCCTCAGAGATGCTCGATACATCTCCTGGTGTGTTTTACAGGAACCAGCAAGCTAGAAAGTCATCCTGGCCCTTCTTTTTAATGCACTGATGTTCTCAGGCAGAAGGGGGAGCCCATACATTATGTTTTTTTGTGTGCAATCATCTCAAAATAGTCATACAAAGCTGTCAAATCCGTAGGGGTTTTTTGAACATGAGAGCTTCTGCTTAGCTGATGTTACAGACGCATACAACCGGGGGAAGGCAGGCTTGGAGAGCCCAGATTACTGTTATCTATTCCTTCGCAACAATGAGAAATCAAGGAAGATTTGAATTCTAAACAACTTTATCATGTGTCATCACATTAGTTCAAATGCTAGAAAACAGAACTTAATTAAGAACTCGTTACACAAACAAAAATACAGAGGGAAAACAGACCCTTTAGAAATAGAATAAGTCATAGCTGCATGACATTTATTTTTGCTAATTTACTTACACACCCACTGGGAAACCAAATAAGTCATCCGTACCGTACCGCTGTGGTTATTTCTATAAAACCGGTATGTCAGATGTTTCTTAAAGATGCACATGAAGGCTAAACCAGCTTTGGGATTTTGTAGGGTACTTCTATCAGGATGAGCCACTAAATAAAGATACCGTGCAGTCTTTTTAACCACTGCCCAAACCTCCTTTCTTAGAAGCACAGAAGCTCCCAAGCGTGCCACTGTCACGTTCTTCAGTCACAACTCCTTCTCCACCTTATAACCAACATTTTGGCCCATGCTTGTGCATCCAGGGAGACCCATAAGTCTGTTTTATCTCTGACGACCTCTTCTGTCCATCTCCTGGGATGGGTTTCTTGCTGCTTTTCCTCCAAGATTGCTCTTTCTGATGAGTTTGAAAGCAAGTAGATACTTTTGACTCGTGGCTTTGACACCATCTGTGAGATCCTTTTGGTGGCATTACTCACCTGCTGCCTGCCAGGAATGCTTTTCAGAATGACACGAGCAAAGATTTTGGCCCTAAAACTTGTGACCACGTGAAGTTTCATCAATATAAACTCAGGTCAATATAAGTTTCATCAATATAAGTTCACATCATATGCACAAGTGTGGGTTTTTTCCACCTGGTGTATCGATGCTGTGTTGGATTTGGTACAGACCATGGAGTTTTATAAGCTTAGATAGATTTATTAGTCAGAACTCCGTTTTGTCCAATCTCCTGGCCTTGCAAGCAAAACTGAATAGATGCAGGTGCACCGGTCAAGAAATCCTTTTGTTCATGTAGCTCCTTGTGTCCAAGGAACTGGCCAATGAGCACCTAATATGTGTCAAGCTAGCTTGGTCTGGAAGTGCTCACACAATCTGCTTGATATTCCTGAATTTCCATAAGCTCTGAAGGAGATGAACTTCATGACCAGCTTCATCTTGTGCAGACTTACAGTCTCACCCTGTGCCAAGGTCTCATTTGCCCTTGCCAAAGGCAACATCAGAGATATTTCAAGAGTGATTATCTGGTCCCTGTAAGGAAGGAGCCAGGGGTTATCTTTCCTTCCTTATGTCCACACAGAAAAGGAGAGAAGGACTCAGCCAACAAAAACCACCAGGAGCATGCCCATGGCCTGCTCTGAACACAACGTTAATTGTGTGATGCATCTCCAGGAGATGCATTAAGCATCTCTGAGGAGCAGGACCTGGGTGATTGCTCTGTTCCCTTCAAGGGACAAGACAAGAAGGAGTTCACGCCAGTGTGGACACAGCCCAGATCCCCAGAGGGGAATGTCCAAGCAAGAATCTTGTGTTTTCCAGGAGGAAAATAGTGCTGCTGAAATGGATGACGAGCAAAAATATTGCCACTAAAAAAGAAATTATTGGTCTGAGGAAATAAGTGGGTTTCATAGCTTCCATTTAAATCATAGACTCATAGAATGGTTTGGGCTGGTTGGGACCTTCAAGATCATCTAGTTCCAACCCCCTGCCATAGTGACAGACACCTTCCACTAGACCAGGTTGCTCAAAGCCCCATCCAACCTCGCCTTGAACACATCCAGCAATGGTGCATCCACCACCTCTCTTGACAACCTGTACCAGTGTCTCACCACCCTCACAGTGAAGAACTTCTTCCTTACATCTAATCTAAATCTGCTCTTTGGCAGTTTAAAGCCATTACCCCTCATTCTATCGCTACGTGCCCTAAAAATGAAGAGAGCAAGTTGTGCTGCAGAAATGTAATGACAAATGTACCCCTGGAAGGAGTGAAACTCCTAAGAGAGATCGATTCTATGCCAGAAATCTGGTTCATGATAAGTGTTTCGAGACTGTGGAATTAATATGGAGGTTTGGGGGGTTAAAGGGATCTCAGCTCATAGTGGGACCTGGAGATGGAAATCTGAGCTAAAGGCTGGTAAGGGATCCCTTATAACTAGAAGGAGTATGGAGAACAAAGAATATAATCTGTCCAATAACACAAATTGAATTCTTATTACTCACGACTGGGGTGCTGGGGTAGAAATTAGCATGTATTTGAAACGGCAGAGCAAGCTTTGCCAAGAGAAACCTCATCCTGTTGAACAGGGACGGGTTTCAGACAATATGGTGGAGAATCCCTTCCTAGCGTCGGTGCTTCTGAACCTGGTCTAAAGAAAAACTCAGAAGGATAAACTGCAAATTGTTTCAGGGTATTAAAAGGCTGAGAATCTGTCAGAGCCCGTTGCACTGATAGGGATCATGCAGAGGAACTGGAAATTCTGGGAGGTAGAAAGCAAAAAATAGCAATAAAAGGCAGCCCTATATGTAGGTATGGAAATAGCAAAAGCAAGGCAGAATTTTGAATAGAAAAATGCCACAAATAAAAATTTAGGGAAGAAAACTTTAGTATAGAGGGGCTCCATTGAGCAGCAAGACTGTGGTCCTGAAAAGTACGCTGGTTAGTGGTTTGATGGAAAAGAAAACAAATTTTCCTGCAAGAATTAATGTAATAGAGCAATTGAAATGCGCAGAGACATCAATCTGCAGCTTAAAATCATTCCCATCCAGACCCCATCGCTGAACAAAGAGATGAGAGTGTTGGAGTGATACTTAAATAACATAATACCGAATTACTTAAAGCTTTGTACTGCAAACAACTGTACCTTTGTGGGCATTTAAATGCAAACAAATATAATACTGGGGGGAAAAAAAGCCTGTATTTGCCAAAATAAGTTGGCGGCAGGATGGTGAAGGACAGAAGAATAGTCTAATGACAGCAGTTAGCAGAGCAGGGTGTCAAATGATTGACAGCGAATCTACAAATCATCGGGTAGGGAAGTGATGGAGAGCAGGGTGTTACTGTGCTCTTAAAGACATTCCTCCTCCTTTCAGAAGAAATTTGAAATATTGTAGCATAGGAAAGAAAAAAAAACAACAAAAAACAGATGAAAGAGCAGAGCTTTGTCTTGTAAAGGTAAATACATTTAAGAAATCCGCAGGCTTTTGGTCTGAAGTGGCATCAATTTGCTTATGCTGTTCGAAAATGCCGGTTAGTTCTGGATTAGAAAGTCACAGGGCAGTGGTGGAGTCCCCATACGTGGGGGGCTTTCCAAGCCGTGGAGATGTGGTGCTGAGGGACATGGTTTAATAGTGACCTGGCAGTCCTGGGTTAACGGTTGGACTTGATGATCTTGAAGGACTGTTTCAACCGGAATGATTCTATGATTCTACTAGACAAGGGCACATCTCTTCATCCAAAGAAAGGCTGTCCTGAAGGAGGCTGAAGGCCCATCTAGCCCAGGATCCTGTCTCCACGCATGGTGGCTAGTGGTGTTTAGGGAAGAGCAGAAGAACAGGGTGCATGTGTATGACCCTGCTTCCCAGTCTGGAGATGTGCTTTCCACATACAAACTTCAGTGGGTAGGGAAAGTGAAAGGTGCCTTCTACATGGGGAGAAAGAAGAGGTAGATTTTCAGTACTCAAACAAAACTGGAAAGAGCCAGACTGTGGAGGACCTGGGGGAGCAAATAACATTCATGGCTGAGCATTTTCATGGACATGGAGACAGTCATGGTTTTAAGTGTTCAGGCTGTATTGGAAGTTTTCTCCTGCTTGTGTCCTAGGAGCTCTTGCAACAGGAGGTTACAGCAGCAGAGCTCTGTAGAACCATCTTTAGGAAATTCATAAAATCATAGAATGGTTTGGGTTGGAAGAGACTTCAAATATCATCTC
>JAVSBS010027885.1:9791-25927 GCA_033124195.1 Coracias cyanogaster | reverse complement strand
CAAATCTGGTGGCCTTTTATGATGGAGTAACAGCATCAGTGGATAAGGGAAGAACAACTGACATCATCTACCTGGACTTGTGCAAAGTGTTCCAAACTGTCCTAAACAACATCCTAGTCCCTAAATTGGAGAGACTTGGATTTGACGGATGGACCACTTGGTGGATAAGCATTTGGCTGAATGCTCACACTCAAAGAATTGTGGTCAATGGCTTGATGTCCAAGTAGAGACCAGTAACAAGTGGTGTTTCTCAGCTATCAGTACTGGGACTGAATCTGTTTAACATCTTTGTCAGTGAGAAGGACAGTGGGACTGGGTGCAACCTCAGCAAGTTTGTGGATGACCCCAAGCTGTGTGGTGTGGTTGACACTCTGAAGGGAAGGGATGCCATCCAGAGGGACCCAGACAGGCTTGAAAGGCAGGCCCACGTCAGCTTCATGAACAAGGCCAAACGCGAGGTCCTGCACCTGGGTCAAGGCAATCCCAAGCACAAACACAGGCTGGGCAATGAATGGATTGAGAGCAGTCCTGAGGAGAAAGACCTGCGGGTGCTGGTTGATTAAAAGCTCAACATAAGCCAGCAATGTGTGAGTACAGCCCAGAAAGCCAACTGTATCCTGGCCTGCATCAAATAAGTGTGGCCAGCAGGTTGAGGGAGGTGATTGGGCCCCTCTACTCTGCTCTTATTTGACCCTACCTGGAGTACTGCTGTGGAGCCCCCAGCACAAGAAGGACATGGACCTGTTGGAGTGGGTCCACAGGAGGGCTACAAAGATGACTAGATGGCTGGAACACCTCTCCTATGAGGACAGGCTGAGACAGTTGGGCTTGTTCAGCCTGGAGAAAAGAAGGCTCCATGGAGACCTTATTGCAGCCTTCCAGTATCTGAAGGGGGCCTACAAGAAGGCTGGGGAGGGACTTTTTACAAAGGCCTGTAGTGACAGGATGAGGGGTAATGGGTTTAAACTGGAAGAAGGTAGATTTAGATTAGAAATTAGAAGGAAATTCTTCACTTTGAGGGTGGTGAGATACTGGCACAAGTTGCCCAGGGGGTTTGTGGATGCTCCATCTGTGAAGGTGTTCAGAGCCAGGCTGGATGGGGCTTTGAGCAACCTGGTCTAGTGGAAGGTGTGCCTGCCCATGGCAGGGGAGTTGAAACAAGATGATCTTTGAGGTCCCTTCCAACCCAAACCATTCTATAATTCTATGAATGTGTGATGGTGTGATAGGGGCCATACCAAAAAGTATGAGGCATTGTTCCTTGGCGGAGGAAAATGGGTCATTTCTTGTCTCTACCAGCCTTTTGTAGGTGGACATCTTTCAACTGACACCTTAGGCAGTGCTGGCCTGACTCCCCTTCAACTGCAGTGAATTAGACCCCAACAAGTGGAGCAGTCTCCTTGGAGATGCCTACATCAAAGCATATTAATCTGTGGGCGCTTCTGTGGGGCTTCCCATCTTATCTGGAAAAAGGACCTGACGACTTTCATAGAATCAAAGAATCTTAGAATCACAGAGAGCTTTGGCTTGGAAAGGACCTTTAAAGGCCCTGCTAGCTTCTTGTCTTTTAGATCTTGCCTTGCTGATGGTGCTGGGAGGATTTAGCTCAGTGAAATATCGTAGAAGGAATGAGTTTCTGAAAATCTGTAGGTCTCCTCCCCAGCAGTAACATCCTCCAAAAGTCAGTTTTATCCTTCAGAATCAAGTTCACTTTAAAGAGAAACGTGGGTGGAATGAGTGGATTTTCCAAGTAGCCCTGCAAATTTTCAGTCTTTTTGTCACTTGCTGGTGCCAGCTGCATTTTCTGTTTCCTCATCTCAAGAGAAGAATAAAGCAGTTA
Organism: Coracias cyanogaster; assembly: GCA_033124195.1. Lineage (NCBI taxonomy): Eukaryota > Metazoa > Chordata > Aves > Coraciiformes > Coraciidae > Coracias > Coracias cyanogaster. Next base: position 24,087 of record JAVSBS010027885.1, on the reverse strand, counting down.
TTTGCATTGTGTACGGCCATCCTGAGAGCCATCTTTTGAAAGATACAGGTGGTCCTCTGGGTGAGGGCATGGTCTCAGCCCCCCAGGAGAGCATAGGGTTAACAAAATCACCTGTTCTGGGGAAATCTTAGTGGACTTTCCTCCACAGGACCCATGAATCATAAAATCATAGAATGGTTTGGGTTGGAAGGGTCCTTAAAGATCATCTTGTTCCAACCCCAGTGCCATGGACAGGAACACCTCCTGCTAGACCAGGTTTCTCAAGGCCCCATCCAGCCTGGCCTTGAACACTTCCAGTGTTGGGACATCCATAACTTCTCTGGGCAATGAGTCCCTCAAACTGAGTTCCCCAGAAACATGAGTGGGAAGCTCAAGCGGTGCAGTGCTGCTTGTTTCATTTTCATCACCAAGACCAACAGGATAAGCCCTCACTTTGGGAATCTTCCAGCTGTACCAGAGTTCATCTACAAAAATAAGTTAGTTTTTCAAATCCTGTTTAGCAAGCCTCCACTCCCCAGGATTTCAGCTTGTTAACACCTCCCCCATCTTTACCTACCTACCCCCTCTCCTAGGCTGGCATAAGGTCAAGAGCACAAACTTATCTTTGCTAACATTTGGACAGCCCCTGGAAGCCACCATGACCCCAGGCCCATAGAGTTCTGCCCTGAGACCCTCTTACCTTGAGATACTTTACAAATTCAGCCGAGAGCAGTCCCAAGGGCTAGTCTCCAGCTGTGGTTTCACCCTTACAAGTCTGTGTTGTTCTGCAGGATTTTTTCAATCGTTCTCTTCTTCTCATTTTGTTGGTCAGCTGTTGAGGTGCCAGCATCCCACCTGCTGCAGAAAAGGCAGGTGAAGCTCATCAGCAGGGAGCAGTGCTTGGAGCGGATCCCAGAGCTAGAGGAGAATGTGCTGTGTGCTGAGCTGGAGAAAGGAGAAAGAGACACCTGCCAGGTGAAGTAAACAGGCTCCTGGATGCCTACAGGGGTACAGAGACATTGGAGGAGAAGCGCCTTTGCTTCAGGAATGAACATTGGTCCTTCCCACAGCTTTCTGGAATTGCTAAAGCTTCTCTGGAGGAGGCCAGGACAGGATGCCCTGAGGCCAAGGAACTGCCTGCAAAGGCACATTGACCTGGGCAGTAGGGGCTGGAGGACTCTTGGGGCTGGAAAGCAGTGGTGATGCTGGAAACAAAACACTTTGTCAAGTAGACTGGTCTTACCTCAGTCTTCTTCCTGCCCTGATTGCCTCCTTGCTGCGAGAGAGGCAAAAGCTCTGTAAGGGAAACCATGAGCTGAAAGGAGGGCAAGGGAAAAGGGTGGCTCCACACAAGTCCCCTTGGATGAGAGACAGTTTGGGATGGCTCTGGTCACAGGATTTAGGAATTTATAGCAATTTAAGAACCCAATGTCTGCTGTAGACAAGCTGTGAAGTAGTGGGAGTGATGGGAGGGGAGGTCTCATATCCTTGCAGAGAGGGCTCAGCACAGCATGGACTGTGTCCTCCTCCTGCCTGGTGTCCCCTCAGCCCTGGGCCAGGCAGTGTTGCCCTATCCCCAGGTTAAATACTTAAAGGAGACAGGAAAGTTTTGCAGGATGGTCAAAGCAAGAGTATTGGGTAGGAAATTTAATCCAGGAATGTTTAATTTCAATATTGGACAACTTTCTCAGGTGAAATCTTGGCTTCAACCCAAATGTCCTTTGCTAACATGGCAGGTTGGTCTGTGGGTGCCAGAACTGGTCGTGTCTTATTGCAATGAGTTAGTGATATAGGATGATGGACTTTTCAAGCTAAATTATAAAGAGTTTGAGCAGTATTTGATGTCAGGGACTGCTAAGGGGAGAGCGCTAACACAAACACCCAAATGTGGGAAAACCTCACTCAGAACTTGTGCCCTTAGAACAGACTTTGCTTGCAGGATCTCTGTCATAGAGTCACAGAATCACAGAATGTTTGGGGCTGGAAGGGACCTTCAAAGGTCATCTACTCCGACTCCCCTGCAATAAGCAGGGACATCTTCAACGAGAGCACGTTGCCCATCCAACATCACCTTGAATGTTTCCAGGGATGAGGCAGCGACCACTTATATGGACAACCTGTTCCAGTGTTTCATCACCCTCAAAACCAAAACTACCTTTTCTTTCATAGCATCTGACCTCCAGCCCCTTCTCTGAGAGCCTGGTAAGGACTGGCCTCTACTTCAGGACTAAGGTCTTCATCATCCACTGCTTCTGGACTAAGATCTTCATCATCCACTGGCAAGGGTTTTCTTAGATGTGTGCATATGTTTGCAGGGGAAAGATGGGCAGACACATGTATAGACAGCTTCATCCTGTAGGAATCATTCACTGAGGGAACTAAAACAACACCTAGGACAGCCATCCCCTGCCCTCTAGGCAAAGACAGCAGGTCCAGGGACCACAGGCTGCAAAGTTGGGCCCGTAGCTGGGCAGCGGAGGGGAAGTTTGCTTTGTAAAATCGTTTTTTGATTAGCCAGAGAGCATCTGCTGCTGAAACCATTCATCTAGTGACTTTCACCTCCATTAAATTCAATCAAAAATTTTAAAAAGAAAACTGCCACAGGATAACATTAACATGATTAAAGAATGCACTTCCTGGCCCAGCCTGAAGTTCGGTGACTGAATTATGCTGGCGAAACAACAAGAACAGTTGTACCCAGTGAAATGAATCTCCTGTATTCCGAAAGCTGATGAGGGTGATATTTTGATCTACAATCAGGTTAGAGTCTTCTGAGAAAGGAACTAGAAATGTGAGCTTTCCAAGCAGTGGAAGTACACAACGATTGCATGTGTGATAATGCTCATAACCCCAAACCTGCCCACTTTCGATGGAAGCTCGACCAGGCAGAAATGTCTTGCAAAATGCAATAATGAACGAGAGACAAAACGGTACCCTGGGAGTTCTTCAGGAGAGAAACAGGTGACACGACCTTTCATCAGAATTTGCTGATTTGCTGGAGGGGAAGCATTTTGCTGATGGAGGGTTTGCTAGGAAGTGCTGATTGTAGCCGGGTAGGGCACATTTTGGCCTTGCTAGGCTGGTTCAGAAATCTGGTGGCTTGCCCATCATAGGCTGCCTGGTAATGAACTGTGAGGCCAGGGCCAAACATGATGCTCGTTCTGCAGCATGGACCACTGGACACTCAATTCATCTGCCCTGGGCAGATAGTGAGGCATGCTGTAGACAGTGCAATCTATCGAGCTAAGCTTGCCTGTAGATTATGGGGTTTGTGTCAAATGAGCATGAGGCCAGATTTCAAAATACCTAAATTCTTTACAACGTCAGCGCTGTCAAGCAGGTAGAACAGCCCTGGGCATGGATTTTTTCTATGCCACCCAGCTGTCTACTGGATGATTTCCAGGTACAGCTCAAGGTTTTGCATGGGTCAGGAGCCAGCCACAATGGAATCATAGAATCACAGAAAGTTTTGGATTGGAAGAGACCTTCCAAGTTCAACTAGTCCAACCCCCTTGCAGTGAGCAGCAACAGCTTCAATTAGATCAGGTTGCTCAGAGCCCCATCCAACTTGACCTTGAGTGTTTCCAGGGCAGGATCACTTTGGATCCTGACACCCCAGTTTAGATGCCAAGAAGGAGCAGCAGCACAGGCATGCAGAGACCCCTGGTCAGGGAGCAAGCCCTGGAGTCAGTGAGTTTGCTGGTGTAGATGTGGTCAGAGTAAACCTGGAAGCCATGCACTGCACAGGTATGTGACCTGTCTGGACATGAATCACAGAATTACTGAGGCTGGAATAGACCTCCAACATCATCAAGTCCAGCCTATGACCCAACACCATGACACCAGCTAGATCATGTCACTGAGTGCTACATCCAATCTTTCCTTAAACACCTCCAGGGATGGAGACTCCACCACCTCCCTGGGCAGTCCATTCCAGTGTCTAAATTATGAAGTAGATATAAGCCTTTCTAAGCTTTGCTGAGGAACAGGATATATTTGTTCATGTGCAGAGCCAGGTGAAGCTGGGCAAGTTGCATTAAGGCCCAAGGTTTTAAGTCCGTATGATGCTGACATGGATCTGAAGGATTATCATCCTAGATCTTCTCACTGTGGGGCATTTATGTGCTAGATTTTCCCTCTCACAACAGCGTGTTTTAGATGAGTAACTAGAGCCACAAAGAAGTCTTCACTGAGGCATCATGTATAAGCTCTATCCTACTGACCACCACCTTTATACCCTCCATGTGGCAACAGGACATGAAGAGAAAGGCTCAGACATTTCACCAGCTGCCATCATATGAGTACCAGGCAAAACCAATTTGTGGATCACTGACCATATTCCTATAATAACTCAAGGAGACTGAATAGCAGAGCTCCCAAGTATTGGTGCTTTAAAAAAAAAAAAAAAAAAAAAAAAATCCATTCACTTAAAAAGAAAAAATCTATTGTATACCGATTCCCTCGAGCTTCTACAGACAATATATAGATTGACTGTGAATTAACACTAACAGGGTCTGGTAATTGACTTATAGTTCTATTTAGTCACAAACATTAGCATTAATGGATGCTCGTGGGGTACAAGTGCTAAAGAACAGACGCTGGAGATGGCCTACGTGTTATTTTTTTGCGTGCTACATTTCCATGACCCCATGAACCACAATTGATGTCTAATTCCTTGCTTTCTTAAGCTTCTTTTGTCAGGGTCTGATGCGATGGTAGCTTGAACAATAATTAGAGTATAAGGGACTCACAAAGCAAATGCATCTTCAGTGCTTTGCCTATCCAGACAAAATTCAGTAAATGGCCCAATTATATTTCAGAGAGTTTCTGCAAAAGAGGTCTGTGGGGGTAGCTCTGCGATGTGGTGATTAGGACAGAGCATGTTCATCTGGAAGTCACGGTTCATGTACAGTTCAAGTCAGCAGCGGATGAAGTGCGGGGCCAGTCCCTGGCCTGACTTTCAGGGGAAGGAATCATTGTGTGGCCACAAACAAGCAGTGGGATGGTTCCAGCTCAGCTTCACCGCGTCCTGCAACGTACCCCGGTGTAAGGCTGACCTGAATCATGGGCTGAAGGTATCTAACCCCTTCCGATTGTAGCAGGGTGATCATGGCCATCTCTGGTAAAGGTCTGAAATGATGTTGGGATGCATTTACAGCTCTGGGTTTTAATTTCTTCAGTTCTTTGAAAAAGGCAGAAAATAACTTCTTTCCTTCACCTGTAATATGTCCTGCCCACCTATGCTGTCAGAAGTCTGGAAAGGTCAGATGTCCTTTACAGCATCTGGGGTGCTCAGGGCTCTCAGCCCTCGTAGCTCTGGAGATAGCAGTAGTTGTTGTACAAACCCTTGGTGGGATTTAGCCTGCTAGATACAAATGTCTTTTCTACAGCCAGCTGCATCTACTGAATCATCTTTTCATGGCTCGGGAGGAAAAAAGCACTTCTGATATGTCATTCATTGAGACTATTTCAACCATCTATTTTTAAATAAGTCCCCGTATGAGTGTTTATTGGTTTCCATGAACTAAAAGCAAGTCCAAGGTTTCTAGCTCACAGGGAGACACACGGCTCCAAAGTTGGACAGTTGCCTACATCTAAGTCTCCAGCGCTATTTTAGAAATCCCAGGATATCCCTGTAGCATCCCACTGCCCCCATCTCAAATGGTGCCCCAGTGTCAGTAATGTCACTGCAATGGGAGCTTGATGCTTGCACTGGAAACACCAAGGAGAGGTGATCAGTCTGGAGCTGACCTCACCCCTCACACCCTCACTTTGTCTGTGCACGAGTTGTGAACCAGTACAGAAGTGACAAAAGTTCTTCCATCCCTTTACAAGCTCTTGCGTCCTTTCACTCATGCTAATGTGTCTCCAAAACTACAAAGGAAGATCATAGATTCATAGAATCCTAGAATGGTTTGGGTTGGAAGGGACCTCAAAGATCATCTAGTTCCAACCCCCCTGCCATGGGCAGGGACACCTCCCGCTAGACCAGGTCACTCAAGGCCCCAGATGTGTGAAATAGAACCATTCTTCTTCACTGAAAGGGCTGTCAAGGCCTGTCCCAGGCTGCCCAGGACAGCAGTGGTGGAGTCCCCATCCCTAGAGGGGTTTCAAAGCCGTGGAGATGTGGTGCTGAGGGACATGGGTTAGTGGTGCCCTGGCAGTGCTGGGTCAATGGTTGGACTCAATGATCTGAAAGTTCTCTTCCAACCAAAACAATTCTGTGATTCTTTAATTTTTTTAAAAGAAAGAGTCTGCAAATGAAAATTGGGGTTATATAGGTAAATTGTAACAGATATAAGGAAGAAGTCACCAGAGAAGCATGATCAATCCCTCACGCTGTTCAGAATATCCAAATGAGGTGGATAAATGATCTTCTGACCTGCAAACTGTAGGGGTGGAGAGCATCTGTATGAGGTCTGAGGTTATAAGCCCTTCTGCCTCCCAGACAAAGGCCAACATGATGAGGTGGGTTTTTTTCCCTAAAGGCCAGATCGAATTAAGTAGGAAGGTATCCTCAGAAGCTCCAGAATAAAGGAGTAGAAAGGTGTTTCTGCATTTGCAGTCTCTCAGAGTCACTTCTGGAGGGTGCTTTGATGTGCAGCTCGTAAGAATTAGAAGCTTTCTCCTGTGTCCCATGGTTTTATGGGGCTTTTATGATGTGGGCAGACAAGTGAACACATTCAGTCTGCGGTGGCTTAATTCTTTAATCTATGAAAAGCTTTCCTTCCTATTGCAAGGACCTGGGGTGTTGATGTTGCGTGTCTCTTCTACTTTCTTCCTCTGGCTTGTAGCTTTTGGTCCCTCAAACTGAAGCTGTTTGGCTTGCACCAAGTGGGTCTGGCATTGCTTTTTGTGCCTGGTGAATGAAGCTGTGGGGAGCAGAACATCTCTGGATCCAGATGAACACAAACCCCTGCTATGTACTTGCCCTCAGAGTGGGGGAATAGGTGTGATGACTCAGAGGAGCCACTTCTTATTCAATTATGGTGAGTCAACAGGGCTTTAAAGAAAGTCATGACTCACAGGCATATTTAAATTCTTTGAAGGAGTCGACAAGCATGTGGCAGAGGATGACCCAGCTGATATCATGCACTGAGATTTCCATAACTCTTTTAACGAGATTTCTCTCCAGAGGCTCATGGAGAAACTGAACTGTCATGAAGCAGAAGGGCTTCAGCTGGAAGGGGAGGCTACATGGAGGAAAGGTTTAACTGGAGAAAGGGCTTACAAGAGGAGTTGTGTTGGCATCTAGGAAAGGAATTGTGATGTTCAAAGTAGAGAGATGACCAAGTTGGCCGATGCCACAGCGTTATTCAGTGCGGTCAAAATTAAAAGTGCCTGTGCAGAGGTGCAGCAGGATCTAATTATTCTGAGTGCCTGGAGGTTAAAACAGCAGACACAGTTCACTGTTGATAGAGGAAACGTAATGAATGAAGGGAGAAGCAACTCCAGCTGTACGCATGCAATAATAGGCTCTAAATGAGCTATTGCCATGTAAGAAGATCTTGGAGTAACTGTGGATAGTCCTTCAGAAACATCAGCACGAGGCTCTGTAGAGGTCAAAAAGGCAACAAAAGCATTATGAATTATTAGGAAAGAGGTAGCAAAGCAAATATGTGTTATGCCCGGGCACTAACCTTGGGAGCCTACGTCTTGTTTGCTGTGTGTGATTCCTGTCCACACCACCCGAGAAAGGAGGAGGAGTTTTAGGAAAGGAGAAGAGCAGAGTGGGAAGGATGATTCTGGCAGAAAGGGGAACAACAGAGCAGGACTCTGAGGCTTGTAAAAGAGATGGCTGGTGGGGATCTAACACAGGTTTCTAAAGTTATCAGCAGAAAGGAGAGGACAGTCAAGGCTTGTTCTCCTGTCACTAGTGTTCAAAACGCATGAAGGAGGGGGTGTCAGATGGCTGTATCAGGCAGCAGATTTAAAACAAAGAGAAGGAAGTGTTTTTTCATCCCACAGATAATTAAACTATGGAAGTCACTGACCAGGATGCTGTGGGTATTTATCCTAAGGGATAAATGGATTCAAAAAGCAATTAGATAACTTCCTGGATGAAGATGTCTCTAAGGCTATTAACCACTGTGATGTAAATACAACTCTGTAAATACTTGCCCTGCTTCTCTTTCTCCTTCCCTGAGCGCTTGCTGCAGATGACTGTCAGAGACAGGAGTCTGGACCACATGGGTCTTTGGCAGATGCATTATAACTGCATTTAAGTCCCCATAGTTACTAATAGACCCTGCTGATATCAGCATGCATGGAGTTGGGCAGTCTTGTTCTCCCATCTTCCATCAAGGGGATGGAGGGATGGAGTATCTGAAGGCTCGTACCTGACATCTTAAAAGGAGGTTGTAGCAAGGCTGGTGTTGGTCTCTTCTCCCAAATTACTAATGATAGAACAAGAGAAAATGGCCTCGAGTTGCGTCAGGGGAGGTTTAGATTAGATATTAGGAAGAAATTCTTTCCTGAGAGAGTGGTTGGGCACTGGAACAGTCTGTGCAGGGAGGTGGTGGAGTCACCATCCCTGGAGGTGTTTAAAAAACAAGTAGATGTGGCACTTGAGGCTATGGTCTAGTGGCTAGAGAGATGGTAGGATGAAGGCTGGCCTTGATGATCCTGGTGGTCCTTTCCAATCATAATGATTCTATTCTATCCTATGATCTCAAAGCGGTCCAGATGAAGGGAGTCCAGATGCTCTGCGTTACCTGGTTCATGTCTGATACTTGCCAACTAAAAGTGTCCATAGTGTCCTTCCTTCCACCCTTCTCTAAAGATAGCTCGTTCACAGTGAAATAACTGAAGAAATAGTCTGTTTGCAAAAGCCTTTGCTTCCTGCAGCCAGGGCAGCTCTAATGGCAAGTGTTGTTATTCACATGCCTCATGGTTGTCTCCAATTTCCACAGAGCTTGCCAACATGAAAATGAAACCAGCAATGACTTCCAAGGATTTTGTATCCACCTAATGAGTATCAGGTGGGTTGTTCTCCCTCCTCCAGAGCTTCTCCCACCTAAGAAGATTTGTGTGGCTGCATGTGTTTGTTCCGATCAATTACCATGTTGCAGACACAAATACAAATACGAAAGGAGGAAGATTACGCCCTTGATCCAAAGCCCACTGAAGTCAGCGAAAAGGCTCCTGATGTTCACAAAGTGGCTTTGGCCACAGCGGGAAGGAGGAAACTTTTGATCAGCTCTGTGAATGAAGCGCCTTGTTATCCAGTGACAAGTTTTGGACAAGCCAGAACGATTTACCAGCAAATCCATCACTGCTCTCGCGTCTCCTAATGGGAGGATTAACATGCAGTCGTGGAAGGCATGAGTTCTGCACCAGCTCTGATTTGATGTGGTTGCTTTTCACTCATCCTCCAGCTGACAAGAAACATGCAACAGAAGAAAGGATGCTATTTTTAGGGTTGTTTTTTTTTTTTTTCCTGTCCAGAAACTTGGCACTGAGACTGAAGAGCAGGTATCTGCTGTGTGTTGCTGACCAGAAGTATTTCACCACCAGGATACAGGAGGCTGAAAGCAGCATTTAATCAGCCCTTCGATCTTCAGAGTCGTTAACCTGAGCATTCATTAAATTAGTGCTACTAGAAACATCACAGAGCTGAGATAATTGTACCAGGGCTCAAAACGAGCTCCTCCCACAGCATCTCCTACACAAGGCTGGAAAACCTTGAGCCAGTGTTTCTGAGAGCTTATGGTGGATACAAGGATATTCAGAAGTGCCCAAGAACTGAGTTTATTTTCTCTATCTTTAGCCCTATCAGAACCAGGCTACTGATTCATCTGGGCTACTGCTATAATTATGTGAGCAAGATTATCACATGGAGAGGATGATTTAGCCCACTTGGTGACAAAAACATCGAGTTAAATAGCTGAAGAGGGGAGAAACAGCACGGTAGAAGTTTCACCCATGAAGCAGACCAGCTCAGCTCATGTGGAAAGGGATCTGAAGCAGGATTTGGATCCCAGGGCTTGTGGATTAGAGAGAGATGGATAGATGGATTTGCAGCTGCTGCCTGGGTGTTCGCAGCATTGCCTACCTCCCTCTTCGCCTTGCTTTTAAACCACTTTCTGCAGCTGCCGGTCCCCCAGACTCTGCAGCCAGCTCTCCCTCTCCTCGCCAACGAAAATGAACACAGTTAAAGAGGCAAACAGGGCAAATGGGAGCTGATTTGAAGGGAGAACTATTGGATGTGTAGTTTCAACAGGGATTCCTGGCTCTGCCGTTGCCTCGTGCAAGTCGCATCCCATTTCTGCTATGCTTTTCTCAGCTATGAAATACGCTAAGACTTTTCCCCCCAAGCATAGTCACAAGGTATCAGGAATTAACTGGCATTTAAGCGCCGTGAGAGAAAGGTCCTTTGCAAGTGTGAACAGCCTCCAAATCAGACACTCTGCCCTGACGCGGCGCAGGGGCTAAGCCAGTGGTGAAAATCTCCCGTACTGGGAAAAGCCAGCACAATGCATCCCGACAGGATGGTCCTACGATTCTATGACATGTCACCAGTGAGGGATCATCAGCCATTGATGTGTCACTGGCCTGAGAGTGGCTCCCACTCTCTTGGCTTCATTTATTGTCATTGTGTAGGAGGCTCAAAGCGCCGTCCTTTCACTACCAGGATAATATGTGAGGCCTGTTCCTGCCCTGAGGGAATTAGCAGTAAAATTCCCAGTAATTTAATTCTGCATACAGCCTAGGAGATGCTCATTTGTTCAAACAGGATGCCATTGCCAACGACAGTGATAACGCATGGTTCCAAGGTCACTGCAGGGTCACTTGTGTGAGTCACACCAAATTCTTGGCTGAAACAGGGTCATGGAATCATAGAATGGTTCGGATTGGAAGGAACCTCAAACATCATCTAGTTCCAACCGCCCCTGCCATGGCAGGAACACCTCCCACTAGACCAGGTTGCTCTAGGCCCCATCCAACCTGGCCTTGAGCACCTCTAGGGATGGAGCATCCGCAACTTCCCAGGGCAACCTGTGCCAGTGTCTCACCACCCCCAGAGTGTAGATTTTCCTTCTGATTCCCAATCTAAATCTTCCCTCTTCCTGTTTGAACCCATTACCCCTTGCCCTGTCATTCCAGGGTTGGGAGATGTCTTTATATCCTGAGTCTGAAGAGGGTCTGGCAGCACTGGCTGAGATGCAGACGCGTAGCTACAGTAATGTCATTTCAGTGCAAATAGTATTGAATTTATGGTTGGACTTGGTGATCTCAAAGGTCTTTTCCAACCGAAATGATTCTGTGATTCTATGAATGCTGAAGCAACATTTGCTCTGTGTTTAATTTTTCCCTCCTTTATGCATGTTGAATCAAAAAGAAAAACAGAAAAAAACACAAACATAAGCATATTTTAATCACCTGGGCCCTCCATCTAGTGAAGTGAGTGGGAATCCAGCCATAGAATTTAGCAGGTGCTGATGAGTTACACAGGGGACTACAGCCACTTCCTTACTCATTAATTACTGATTGTTAGCTCCGGGTAGCTGCTGGCAGAAGAGGGTTCGTCCATTAATGACAAAGACATTTCTCAAAGTAATGTGCAAAGAGGGAAGGACAGCATTTCCCAGGAAAGCTGACTGTCTGGGGAAATGGGTTTGTATTGAATTTGTAGGCTGAGAGCTGAGGTTGTCCAGCCTGGAGAAGAGAAGATTCCAGGGAGACCTCATTGCAGCCTTCCAGTATCTGAAGGGGCCTACAGGAAAGCCGGGGAGGGACTTTTTACAAGGGCTTGTAGTGATAGAACGAGGGGTGATGGCTTCAAACTGGAAGAGGGGAGATTTAGGTTAGAAATTAGGAAAAATTTCTAAAATAATTTTCACTCTGAGAGTGGTGAGACACTGGCACAGGTTTCCCAGGGTATTTGTGTATGCTCCATCCCTGGAGGTGTTCAAGGCCAGGTTGGACGGGGGTTTGAACAACCTGGTCTAGTGGGAGGTGTCCCTGCCATGGCAGGGGGGTTGGAACTAGATGATCTTGAAGGTCCCTTCCAACCCAAACCATTCTGTGATTGAAACATCCCAAGTTTTGTGGGTCTCCTGCAAATCAGCCCTTCTAATTTCTTGCTCACCACAAGTTTGGATTATTGTTTGTTAGCAGAAGCCAGTAGTTTCACTGTTTCCAATGAATTTTTCTTTTTTTTTTTTACTCTTCAGCAGCTGAACTTTACAGTCTCTCTGGGATTTCAATTTGGAAAGGTGCTACTCAAGGAATAAGGTTTCCTCCTCCACACACTGCTGCACTTATTTGTTCTCTGTGTGAATCTTCCATGAGTTTCTGCTAATTCTTATGAGGTGCTAATTCTTACGAGCGTTTGGCCAGATTCCAGCGTTAGTTGTAGAAAGAATAAAACCAGGAATCAATTTTTGAATTTCTGATGTTACTGCAGTTCCGTACAATGTACCTGAGATTGAAATCTGGCTCAGAGAAGATTCTCTAAAGGTACAAGAAGTGGGAATTTTCACTTTATCCCAGGAAACGGAGGATTTTAAATGTGCCTGAAGTGGAAAGAGAAATAGGATGTGCAGAGTATGGGTTGTAGGAGGGAAAAAAAAGCATAATAGGCAAGTGTTTGAACCAAGGAGTTGATGGAGCTGCTCTGCTCTGTGTGTGTTCATGCAACTTCACATTGCTCAACAAAAAGCTCTTCTTACCAGATAGCGTCTCGTCACACGGATGACTGAGACAATGGGGACATGTTTCAAAGTCGTAAATGATTTTTGTTGTTGTTGTTTGTAGTGGGTTGTGAGCCCAGTTTTAACCAACCTCTGGTTTGGCAAGAAGGTCTTTTTTAGAAAGCGTAAGACCAAGAGTGACGTCGTTGGCCAGATGGTGGAATTAGCCGAATGTAAGCACAAAGGAATTATTACTTGGTTTCGTTTCTGTGAGAAGACGACTTTTAAACAGCAAAGTCTTTTGTTATAGATTTAGCCGTTGTGCTCACACACTGCAGCTCAAAGAGATGTGCCTCCAAGTGAAGTTACCTAGAAACTGAGCAAAAATTGGAGTTGGCCACTCTGTTTGCATTTCCAAGTCAAGAATGATGCCAGCATGCCCCATAGATACTGGAATGGTTTCAGTTCCAGCAATCCCAGGTCACCAGTGACATAGAAGATTTTGCTTTTCCATGGCGAGCCTTCCACAGATGATGGCTTCTCGTGAGTTACTTCATAGCGTTGGTCTTCCCTTTGAGCCTCAGATACAGGAACAGGCTGCCCAGGGAGGTGCTTGAGTCACCATCCCTGGATGTGTTTAAGGGTCATTTAGATGTGGTGTTGAGGGACATGGTTTAGGGGAGAACTTTGTAGAGTAGCGTTGATGGTTGGACTCAATGATCCCAAGGGTCTTTTCCAACCTGAATGATTCTATGAAATTAGCTGTCGGAGCAAAGGCCAAGCTATGGGATTTGCAATTGCAATTTGGTGGACAGTAATATATGGATATATATGTGTGTATATACATATGGTGACTTCTGTGCTTGTAGATACCTGCAGGCACAAAACGGTATCCTGGAAAGTTGAGGTCATGCGAAAGTAGTTACCAGCGTTGGACCAAAGTCTGCTCGAGCTTTCTGGGCTTCAGCTGTTTTGATCTCACCGTGCCTGACTCTGCAGAGCCTTCCTTCAAGCCAAGGATGGGCAATGAAGCACTGGTGCACTCTGCGTGACAAGTGACAAGTGATAGGACAAGAGGAAATGGCCTCAAGGTGCACCAGGAGAGGTTTAGGTTGGATATTAGGATAAATTGTTTTACTGAAAGGGTTGTCAAGGCCTGGAACAGGCTGCTCAGGGCAGTGGTGGAGTCCCACCATTGGTGCTGAGGGCCATGGTTTAGTGGTGACCCGACCGTGCTGGGTTAACTGTTGGACTTGATGATCTTGAAGGTCTTTTCCAACCTAAACAGTTCCGTGATTCTATACCACTGAGGTGTGGAACAGTCACCGTTCCTTCCATTTCTTTTGAAGACGTACTAGCTCTAGTGCTTTACACACAACCAATGTAAAGCAGAAATAGTAACAACCAGGCTTAATTTAAAGCATAGATGCGTGAGACGACAAAGTACAAGTTTCAAGGCAACGCAGTGCCATTTCAGAAGCACCTGTCCTTATGTCTGTGTGAATTTCAGTCCATTGGATGGTACCAGAGATGGAGCTGCTTTGTGAAATTTAAATTTCTTATCAATGCTGATCAATATCTAAAGGGTGGGTGACAAGACGACAGGGCCAGACTCTTGTCAGTGGTGCCCAGAGACAGGACAAGGGGCAATGGGCACAAACTGGAACCCAGGAGGTTCCATC
>JAVSBS010027884.1:0-41278 GCA_033124195.1 Coracias cyanogaster | reverse complement strand
CAACCGGGCCTTGAACACCTCCAGGGATGGAGCATCCACAACCACCCTGGGCAACCTGTTCCAGTGTCTCACCACCCCCAGCATAAAGAATTTATTTCTAATTTTCAATCTAAATCTACCTTCTTCCAGTTTGGCATCTAAATGACGTTATATTTTCCTGCGTTTCAGTAATCCTTAGCATTTCTACAGAAGTAAAATGTTTTCATGTTTTAATTTCCCATTTGCGCTCAGAAGACATGTGAGGTGGGCTGAATAATCCCTTTGTGGGAAGGGAAGTCTGTATAATGTAGTCCATTTTTCACGTTATGATACACAGGTAGAAGCTTGAAAGGGTTTTGTTAGCATTGGGGAAGCACTGTCTTTGGAGTTCCCATTTCTGAGTTTGAAAGGCCTGCTTGTTTTTATTCTTCTGGGTCCCTATGCTGCTGTTCAAGGGCAGAAAGAGAGGGAAGAACTGGAGAAAGGCTACAGGCTTTTTAGTTCATTTACAAGCCAGGCAAAAAAATACCATTGATGACCAGAAAGATGAACATTTGAGCTCAGAAAGGGATAAAAATATTAACCCTATGAGAGCATGACTTGTTAAATTCAGGCAGCAGGGCCTTTCTCCCCATCTTCTTCACACCCAATGTATAGGATTTCCACTTTACTTCCATATTCCACCCCAGAGCATTACCCCTGCAAAAACGATGCCAAAACTTTGCTTTCTATCTCGCCTTTCAAACCCCTCTTGGGAGGGAAACAGCAATTTGCATTTCCATGCGGATCCTGACTGTCCCCAGGGTCGCAGAGCTCTGGCAGCCAAACACAGCAGTGAGGAGGGGGGCAGGACAGCCCCTGGTCATGTTCCTTCACATCTCCCTACCAAGGGTGGGATGCATCCTGCTGGTAGCACTGGCCACATCATCACCTTGTCTGCCCTTTGGCTGGAAAAGCTGGTGGGGTTAATCACGTGATGTGGGGACAATGTTGAGCCTCTTGCATCAGAGGAGCCCACCGCTTTTTCCAGCCTCCATATAACCCTCAAGCCCCACATAGCATCCTACCCCACCCAGTGCCCCACGTGCCCTTGCCACACACCCAGACCCACCAGTGGCAAACCGTTTCACCCCAACATGGGGAACAACTCTGCTGGGACAGTACAGTGGGAGATCGAGAGTGGGGCCAGACGTGGGCTGAAATCCCACTCATGGAATGGGGAGATTTTTTTTTGCTCCATTTCTACTGCAGGTGCTCCTGTGATAGTACAGCATTTCAGTGTCAAGGCTGCAAAAGGAGAACTTTCTTTTTAAGGTTTAATGACAATTTCTGATGTTAAGGAAACCCGCCTCTACATTGTTACAGCTTGCAAAGTGCTTTTTGGTCGTCCTTCATCTTTTAAGAAAGCCTCGTGTTTCAGGCATTTTTTTCTTGAGATGGTTCCTTTGTCTGGTCACAAACTATGGAACTGTTTTGCTGGCAACATTTTTTTTTATTGTAGTCTAGGTAAAGTTATTTCCTATGGAAGCAACAGTGCTGTTTATGTTAAGGCTCTGTCTGTTTCACAGAAAATTGAACTCTTTGGAAACAGAACTCCATCTTTTCTTACTGGATTTTTTGCGAGGGAAGCTCGGATTAATAATGCAATTTCTGGCATAGCTGCAGGTGATCACGTGCCTTATCTTGGCACGTGGATGTGTTTGTGCCAAATGCTGTGAATCATCTTTCTAGCTGTTTCCAGTTGTGATCTGGGGTTTCATAAGGTTATAAAGGCAACGTCATGTTTAAGCATCACCTCATCCTCAGGGTTCTGCCTTTTGTTTGCAACATGCTTTCACAGTGGATTATTCCCCAAAGGATTATTCTCTGAGTTAGGTTTGCCATCCATTCTGAGTTTGAGATCACTCATCCTTTGGTGTCTCTTTCTCTCAACTTGATACCCAGCTACTGCTTTATACTTCAATGGTAGAAGGAGAAGACAACGGGATAGTGCAAGGGTTCGCAGCAGAAAGAAGGCTGTGTGTCTGTGTTTCTCTTCCAGTCATGTAGTGGTTGCCTCCTCTCTAACCTTTGATCCACTGGGATTGGCACTTTGAGATGGGATGCTGCCTTTATAGTTCTAGATGGGAAAAGTAGGTTAAGAAAGGCAGGAGCACTAACACAGTAGATCTTTACAAAGATATTTTTTTCTCAGTTGTGGTTGTGCAGAATTTTGCAGCTTCATATTTTGGTGCGTACCAGTAAGAATTAAATAATAGCAAAAAATACAGGGTTTGTATTCCTGGACATTGTGTGACAGCTCAAACCAAAAGCTGAAGAAAAATGAAGGATGATGGTGGCCTCAGTGGGAAACGATTGTTGACTTAAAGCAAGTGTGATAAATGTGAAGAGTGACAGCTACGTTATTATTATATCAGTTCTGGTCTCTGTGCAAAGCTAAGGGCTTGTGTTTTCTGTAACTTGTAGCCTTTATGAAGTGCCAGTGAACAAAAGACAAATTGCTGCAGGATGCCAGAGCTCTCTAATAGTGTGTGCCTTGAAAAATGTAACTGAATAAGTTCTTCTTTTCAATTAATCTATAAGAGAAAAGATAAATGGAGGCAGAAGAATGACTGCTCCATTAACTATTCACCTGTTCACTGGAGATTAATTTGCAAATAGGCTTAGGAGTATTGACTATAACATAAACCCCAGACATAAACACAGGAAAAATTGAGGGGTAGACAATCTTTCACACCCCATTTATCCTCTTATACTGCATTTAAAATTCAGTCACAGAAACTAGACCCTGTAAGATTCTCAGGGAATACTCAAAACTCCAGACTTTTTCTTCCTCCCCCACCCCAGAAAACAGGTTTTCCATTAGTTTTCATATGTGCAATGTGCCTCACTTACTGAAACAAAGCTACTTTTCCTTTCTGAAGAGTGAGAAAGATATGTGTAATTTAGCAATATAGCTAAGTATATTTATTAGCTGGTATAGCCTGTATTAGCGATGGAGAATTTACATGGCCTTTTGCCTGTTGACGTATGCGTGAGCTGGGAGAGCAAGAACAAATACTGAAAAAGAAAGCATCTGTATCAAAGAAAGAGGATGGTTTGCTATAAATATAAAAAATACTTACGCAGGTAATGTAGATGCTAGTGCAGGGAAAGAGAATGCTGTATGGGGGAAGGGAAAACTGGTTGGCTGGATAAGCGAGGTAAATGCAAAAGCATATTTAGAAGCCTCTGTTCTCAGAGAGGTGGGGAGAGCCCTTTCTGAAGGGAGGAAGAAGAGGATGGTTGCGATAGGTGCTCTTTGTGAAAAGAAGTGGTGGTTTAGCTTGAGTAAGAGCTCATGAGATGGTCAGGAACCCCAAATTGCAGTTCATGGTGCCCAGAGCTGCATAGGTGGGACAACCCTGTGCTTTAGATGGATTCAGTATTGCACAATGTAGGATGAGGAGGGCTGGGAGAACAGGAGAAACAGAGAAAGGATGGGTTTCCTATAGAGAAGCGTGGTATCAGCTGGGTGGTTGCCCTGTCAGCTCAGGACCGACACCCTGCCAGTGTAGCACAGGCAGCTCAGGGCAGTGGTGATGTCTGTGCCCACCTCTCCACATGGATGGAGAGGAACTGGAGAAGGACTGGGATGGTCCATCTGCAAGAAGTTAGGGACAATGTGCTACCATGCCGGAGCTGCTAACCCTCCAGGGCATGGTTGCTGGGCACTGGTAGGAGGTGGAAAAGCAGAACATAGGTGAAAGATGTTCTACCCAAATCAACATCTCCTTCCCTCCTGTGCTTCTCTGCTGGTGCTGTGCTTGGTGCTCCCTGGTGTCCCATGTAGTCCTGGAGGTTGAGAGAGACAGGGAAAAGAGTTAATTCACCAAAGGAAAAGGCAGAGAGAGAGTGCTGCCCATCACAAGCCTGCCCTGCTGTCCCCAGCGCTCTCTGGCAGGACAGCTAAGAATCAGGCAAATGAAGGCAAAAGTGCCTAAGATTTTTCTGTTTGTTTCTGGCCATGGACACAGGGCTTCCCTGTGACTGTGAGTGTTTGAAGGGGATGCTTGGAGATGCTCTGTATGTCAGATTTGGGCACTTAGTCTTTGACAGCAAAATTCAGTCATGCCTGCCTTTTGGCCCGCTTTTTTCTCAAGTGACAAGCAGCAAGAATACAAAACAAAGGTCCAAACATTAATAGCAAACTTCTGGAGAGGAGTTCTTGAGCTGTGTATTGTAGTTCCATCTGCATTCATTCACTCTCAGGCAGAGATGTCAAAAGTGTAAGCAGGAGATGGAAACACAGCACTCTTGAGCCTTTGCTTTTCTTCTTTCACTTTCTGGGCAGCAGATGCTATAGCTGATCTAGATCTAGGCATTACCTGTTAGGTGTACCTTGTGAAGGAGTATACAATGTCTTAACCATTGTCAGCCCAAAGAACACATGCATCAGGAATATATGTGATACTGGCATGAACCATTGCTGCTCAAAGCTGGTGGATACCAAGCCATGTGCTTAAAAGTGCTCACTGCTAGACAAATGGCCTGACTGCTTAGGCCTTGTTTCCTCAGATGACCAGGATAAAATGGCAACAGGGGAATGACGTCAGCTATAGTTTGCATTTTTGTTCCTTTCTTAAAAATGCTTTTATTTTTACCTGTACTTTCAATGTTGTAATCCAGAATTTAACTAATTATTTATGATGGAAGCTACTATGTGATGTTCCCAGTGAGTTCTGGAGAGTCTCGCAGGCGCAGCAGATACAGACAAAATAAATTTATATGAATAGAGTTGGTAAAATAAAGCTTTTGGGGTGTCTCTAGGCTAATCATTATGGAGGTCCGAAGAGTCTCACTAAGCTGCAAAGGTCATTTTGGGCCAGTTAATGTCAAGTGGTAGAAGGAGGGAAATTTTGCCAGGCAAGCTTTGTCCTATGCTTGTCCTGCAGCGAGAGGCAGTCCACAGCTTCTGTTGGTTTCCAATCCCACATCCAGATTTTTCTGGAGAAATTGTTGATGACTCATCCCTGGAAGCGTTCAAGGTCAAATTTGATGGGGCTTTGAGCAACCTGATCTAGTAAAAGATATCTCTGCCCATGGCAGGGCAGTTGGATTAGATGATTTTCAAAGGTCCTTTCTGACCCCAACCATTCTGTGTTTCTAAATTTGATGATATTGTTGTTGCCCCCTTTTTTTTTCTCTCCCGAAGCTGGTAGGAGCCTTAAAGATGTGGGAGACCAAAGAGTTTCAGTCATTTTCTCTCAGATGGACACCAGTGCAACCAATGCTCTCTAAGTGTTGGAAGCAATGAACCTGCTTCTTAAGGATTTGAGTCCTTTGCCCAGTCTCTTGCCTGGCAAGCTAAGACACACGTGCTCTGCAGTGAGGCTAAAACTATGCATGCCTTGCCTGACCAGCCAGATGCCGCCAGATTAGAGTACATGACTGAGCTCTGTTTGCCTTCTGCACTGGCACTTTAATTTGGGTGCATTTCCTTTATTCAGCTGCCAGTTTTCACAAAACTCATGAAAACATCGTTTTCTTTGATATTTCTTCCCTTCTACCAAATGCGCCAACAGATTCCAAAGCTGTGAGGGGAAGTTTGACAGCAGGATGGATGAGGATAAATTTCATTTACCTTGCAGAGCAGGCAAAAATGGTGGCTGATTAATAATGTGACAGATGATGTATGGCTGTTACCTGCTCCTCATGCCTGATTTTTCTGATTCAACCTGTATATATGGGCATGAAGCCATGAAAAATAGGGTGCAAGTTAGGGTATCTCAGTGTCTCTAATATTTATCCGGGAGGCCTACGAGATCTGAGGAGAACAAGGTGGCTGAGGTCTCCCTACTGGGGACACATATGATCCTGGTTATCCTACAACTTCTACTGCTTACTCTCACAAACAGTGGTATGAACTTCTAGTGTATCACTCGTTCCTGGTCACCTCTAGTCTGTAAGTGTTAGCTTGCTCCCTGGCTTGGGTTTAGCATGGACCAGATGGCATGCTCTGAGGTAGTGCCCTGCTGTGGTTTGTGAGACCTTGTGCCAAGGGCCACTTCTGATCAGCGCTGTGGATGGGAGTGTGTGAAGTTTAGTGCCCTCCATACAACACAGTTTTTCAGCCCTACCTCAATGGGCTTTGAACCCTCAAACACCTGTACATGCTGTTATGACAGAGAATCATAGAATCGTTTTGTTTGGAAAAGACATTTAAGAACATCAAGTCCAGCTGTTAACCTAACACTGCCAAGTCTACCAATAAACCATGTCCCTAAGCACCTCATCTACACGCATTTTAAATACCTCCAGGGATCGTGACTCTACCACTTCCTTGGGCAGCATGTTCCAGGGCTGAACAACTCTTTCAGTGAAGAAGTTTTTCCTCGTATCCAATCTAAACCACCTCTTGCACAACTTGAGGCCATTTCCTCTTGTTCTATCACTTTTTACTTGGGAGAAGAGACTGATCCTGACCTTGACACAGCCTCCTTTCACGTAGTTGTAGAGAGCGATAAGGTCTCCCCTGAGCCTTCTTTTCTTCAAACCGAACAACCTCAGATGCTCCTCATAAGACTTGTTCTCTAGACCCTTCACCAGCTTCATTGCCCTTCTTTGGACACACTCAAGAGCCTCAGTGTCTTTCTTCTAGTGGGGGGCCCAAAACTGAACACAGTGTTCGAGGTGCAACCTCACCAGTGCTGAGTACAGGGGCATAACTACTTCCCTAGTTCTACTGTCAAATGTTCCAGGATGTGCAGCACTTCCCACATGGAACTGGAAAATGAATAGATCTTTAAAAGTACCATCCAGGGCTCAACAGGCCAAATGCTGCAATGCGGGGATGTAGGCAGCCTGTGCCGCTTAGCCCCGCAATCAGAGAATGTTCCCTGACCCTGTTTCACTAACGTTGTAGATGTTGCCTGTGTCCCTCCACCTCTGTTTTGTTAGCAGTAGGGGTGGGCTGCACATATTCCAAACTTCATTCAAAGCAAAATGACGCCATTCAACTGTGATCATAGATTTGTAAGACCAAAGCGTGCTTGAGCAAACGGTTACCTGTAATAGCACAAAAAAGCCTATCTAAATGTTAATCAGAATTTTTTTCTGGCAACCTCAACAGCTGAGTAATTTTTCAGTTAAATAATAATTAAGATGCTGCATAGGGCAATTTAGGCTAGTACTAATTTCTCTGAATGAGGTTTTAAACCCTCCGTGATAAGGGTGGTTGGTATGCATGCTGCCAGTGCCCTTTGGGGAGGAGCTGACTCATCATGAGGAAGGTGTGCTGGGCTGCAGGTTGCCTCTGGGAAGACATTTACTCAGGGAGGACTCCATGGTAGACCTACATGAGAGAGGTCGTTAAGTCAGATTTGAGCTGTGCATCCACGATAGCATGGTGTGGTGCAGACCTGAGGTGGGGGACCCTGTCTTGCAGCCAGGCTTGTACAGGGTGGCCTGCACAGGAGGTCTTTCACGGCTTTCTGAGAGCTGCAGAGAACAACTTGAGTTTTTGGGTGCAGCACAGCTTCCTGAGGAAGAAATGAACTTGACATGAAGTGGTAAACCTGGCCTTTTCCAGCCTCTTCTCCCACCTAAAATTTTGGAAAATATTCTCATTGTAGTTACTATCCAGTAACTGCATGTTTCCCTACTTACTTTCTTTCCTTACTTTCCTTACTTACTTCTTTCCTTACTTACTTTCCTTAGACAAAATGCCAAAAAGTCAGTGTTTGTTACAGTGTAGAAAACATTTGTTAAAAATAGGAAGTCTTCCCCGGCGTGGAATGTGGTTTCAAAGTTGTTGCTCAGTGTTTATAGGTCTGTTCACACCTTTGTTTGTCATTATGTCTGTAGTTAATAGCTGGCTGTATTTTAGCAGAGTAGATGCGGTATCTCTCACATACTGAGTTTCTGCAAAAGAGGCTGTTTACTAAGTGGGATGGAGTGAAGTGTGCTATAGAAACATATGAGACAGCCCCAGCCCAAGAAAGGCCATAGTACAGAGACTGTACTGCACTCCATCATTCACTATGATTTGGATTAGGCCTTTGAGTGATTTGGGAATGAAAGTGAATTCCCTAAAGCTAGTGTGGATGGGGTGGGTCAGCGTAAAAGGGACTGGAGCGGGGAAAAGTACACAGTGAAGAGGTGACCTGCTGTTTCATACAAGCTAGGGACTGTAAGAGGCAGAAGAGATCCACCGTGACAGACCAACCTTTCCAATGTGGTGGGCTGTGTGTTGCCTTCAGCTGGGGACTACAGGGCCAGCCTGGATGGTCACCTACCATCACCTGAGGCCCGGTAGCAAGGGAGGAAGCTCACATTGCAGACCTTTGTTTTGTTGTGTGATTTTTCTTTTATTTGTTTTTTTGGTTTCCTAGTAAAGGCACTAATCTTTGGTCAGTCAGAAGAGCAAAGGCTTCTGTAACCTCCCTACCACACAAAGCAGCCCCAGATCTGTCAAGCCTTTGAAGAAAGACCTGGTACACAGAGATGTGTTAGGGCTCCCATAGGGGCCAGCACTGATGTCACTGGGAGAGCCTCTGCTCAATTTTGACCTAAAATTCCAGAAATTTTGCGTATACCAGGGGCCAGAGTTGGCCTGCTTTTGGTCACCAAGCCACAACCTTGGCTATGCTGGCTAGAGGGCTTGAAATCTGCATGCCTCAGCATGGTGCCTGATAGCCAGCAGGTCAAAGAGTGGAGCTTTCCTCCTTGTGTAATACTGTGCAATTAGGTGTGTAGTGGGTGTTCTGTTCCTTCCTCTAACGCTGGTAACTGTCTGAGACAGGATACTGGGTTGGATGAAGCATTGGTTTGCCCTAGTGTTGCAATGGCGATGTTGCTGTCTCCTTGGTGGGCTAGCATCCTGTGATATCCTTCCAGCTGGTAACATGCCCAGGACAGAGTTTTAGCACCATCTACCACTTGAGCTGCTTGCAGCCTTGGTGTAGCGTTACTAAAAGTAAAGCTGTTTGAATGAAACAAGCATTTAAAAATGAGCTGTCTCTCTCCCACTCTCTCACTGTCCCTGAGGGTGGCAGAACATGCAAGAGCAGAGGGAGGAGAGGAGCTTGGCAAAGGCTGACCAGGGCACTAACTCTCCTTTTCCCTTCTTCTCCTCCTCAGGGCAACAAACACTTAGGCTGCACCTAAGTGCTCACCCAAAAAACGCCCTAATGGCTTCATCTGCCAAAAGAGCTCTCAGGATCAGCTTCCCATCCCTTAACCCATCACCTGACACGTTGAAAGAGAAGAAGAGAGTCAGGAGCCAAACACAACATTAATCAGATTAGGACCTGTCTTGGGACTTCTTGATTTTTACTTCAGTTTCCCTGTTTCAGTTACTTACCTCATTTCTCCTGAACACCAGGGGTGATAGCCCAGACAATGGCCTGTAACATCCTTCACAGAGTAGATTTTCTAGTCTCCAGACCAAATGTTTAATCCTTGTTCTGGCTAGTCCCCAGCTGAAGCAGTTAGCCAGTTGGCTGGACATCTCTTTGTACAGCTTATGCTTTCATCAGAGGCTGAAGCGAGCCTGTACTGTCAAGGGAGATGGCAGATTTTTTTATCCTGTTTTCACATTATGCGCTCTGAAACAGCTCAGCTGGGACAAGTTAAGTCTCGGGGGCATGTGCATTGCTGCAGAAGTGTCAGGGAAGATTAAAAACAGGCATAGAAGCATGGCTGCTAGACTAACCCCCAGAAAAAGCTAGGAGGGGAGCTTTTGGTCTCAGTGCTAGGTAGAAGGAGTTTAGAGACTGTGAGTAGAGACACCTTCTGCTGCTTTTTCATTCCTACCGTGTGTCTGGAGGTTACAGGCTGGGTATACATGCTGTGTAGTAAAAGAGAGTAACTTAAGCAAATTTTTCCCCGTGGCAGAAAAAAAAGGGCAAAACATTCAGCTAACTGTTCAGCCTAGAAAACATCACAGGAGCAGTGGTGGTGATATCAGTATATTAGCACAAGTATGTGATGGAAATACTATATGGATACTTCTTTCGGTACTGTTCCTGAGCTCCCTGTCCAACTGAGCAGAAGAGATGGGTGTGGAATGACATCAGCATCATTAAAAGATGATGGGGGGAGAAGGGAGCAAGGGGAGGTTCGACTAGCCTGCTAGCATTGCAAGCGTATTAAGGCAGAGGCGAAGTGGGGAGTGTTTCACATGGCACATGATGAATACCGAGGAGCCAAAGACTGGGATATAGGATATGCAAAAGGAAAGTTTAGTCTCCACTTCAGGAAAGATATTCTGTCAGCTGTTATACTGGTGACTAGTTTCCCAGGGGAAATAATGAGGACAGGGTTTTTTAAAACCAAATGTGGCAAAGAATGAGAAATTCACAAACAAGACCTGTTCCAAACTGGCTCCCATGTGAACAGCCAAGGTTCCTTCCCTCTGGGGTTCTTGCTCCTCAGTTAATTCCTCCACATTAACCCTTATTTGTATGAATGGCCACAGTGAATCAGATGCCTGTTAGCATGGCACGTCCTCTCCCACTTGTCCCACTTTCCTCCTGCTCGGTGCTATCTATTTTCCTTCCTACACTTGCTCTCTTATCTTCTCCCACCCTGCTACCTATCTGCAGGGACCAAGCTGTGTCTCCTCCTGCTTCTGGTTCCATCTTTCCCCCAGGAAGATCTTTCCCCTTCTTTTCCCCCCTTTTTCCTACTGCAGAGGACTGCAGTGTGCTGAGCTGCCGCAGTAGTCGGTCACTATCCAGGAGACACAGTTTTTCATCCCTACAGCTCCATGCACCTGGCTAAGAGTGGGGAAGACTGTTATCCACATTTTGCTTATATGAGGAAGCTGAGAGGCGGCCAAGAGAAGAGGTTTACTTGAAGTGGCACGTTCAGGCCAGGAATGGGCTGACTCAGTTCTCTGGTATCCCATCCCAAATCCTTTCCACCAGCCTGCAGCTCCCGCTCTCCTGTCTGACCTATCCATCAGGAAAGTCTGTAATGTGAGAGAGCTCCCAGCATGTTAGGCAATACAGAGGAAAAAACACGATGCAGAGAGAGATTAGACTTAGGTGTGATGATGGAAACTTCCCACTTCCCTCTGGATTAAGCATTTAAACCATTGTTGCCATTTCTTTCATCAAATAAACAAGGCAGATGTAGCATTATTTACCAAGTAAGGAAGTCTCTATAAAACATTCCCCAGATTTGAAGTAATCACGTTTTTCAATGGAATATTAAAAAAAAAAAACAACTGGCATGCAGCATCTTCTCTTAAGTCTAGGCAGGAGGCACACATTTATTTCCAGTAGCAGCAATCAGCGTACTGACTGTAACTAGGTGAGAATGCTAAACAGACCCGGTTTCCCTGCTGGCGTCTGAAAACGGGGATAAATTCCTCCACAGACAAAAGACAGATGGTGTGGGCATTGCTAAAATCCTAGCTTCCTGAAGTCAGAAAGCTATGCAAATTCAAAGGTTCAGAGTGTGAAAGATTGCTAATTAATTATTATCTTTATTGGGATGTTGTCGTGCTTTGCCGGTGGCACTGAGGTCTGGCAGAAGGCTTGGCCCTACGGGCAGGCAGTTTGTGATGATCTTAATTTATCCTTTGCTGGATGAGTAATGCTCGGTTTCTCATGTAGAGGAAGGGAAGTCAGGCAGTAGTTATGGAGGTAAGGAATGCAGAAAAAAAGATGGGAGAAGGGAGCGGGGTTTTTGAGAGCTGTTGTCTCCTGGTGCACTTGCCTAATCTGTGGGGAGGGTGAGGGAATGTCTGAATGAAAAATTGTCATGTGTTTGAGATTTTTAGTGTTGTATGATACACTGCTTTTGCTGTGTGAGCACTGCATCTCTGCCACCATACCTCACGGTGAAGCTGCTCCAGCACCTGACCATTTGGGTCGGGATGGCTGCATACACCGCCTCTAAGCCCGCATTTCATCATGGACTCAGAACTCTCTGTATTCATCCCATGGTTGCTGCTCCATCATTGTACAGAGTGTACTCTAAGGTTTCTTCCTTGGCATGTGGTGGCAATCCCTACCAAGAAATGGGTGGCAGGGGACTGGTGAGGAGACACCTAACAGCTTCTTGTGTGGGATCTGACTTGTGCATTTGTGCTGCAGTGTCAGAGCACGGATCAAACAGCTTGAAGGGGTTGTGGTGGTGAACAGGAGCAGGTTGTAAAAAATGCCGAGTCAGTGGAATGCTGACTGGTGGCCATGCTGAGGAATAAGGCCAACTGTAGGAGGAGCAGTGAAAGCAGGAACACAGAGGGAGAGTGGGAGTAGAGATAGGAGATCTGGTTGTCTTGCTGAGGAACAGATTAGAAGCATGCTATAGCTAACTGGGAAAAAAGGCCTGGAACTGGGAACCAGAAACACAGAAGAGATAAAACAGGACAGTACAGGAAGGAGCTCATCTGCAATGGTTTACAAGAAATATCTGAGGAGCACAGCCCCCTCAAATGTGGAAGGGAACCAGAGTTTCCAATTCTTCCCCTCCTGACAAGTCTCTGTGAAACCCAAGGGCGGCACGTTCCATCTGGCTGTAGTGCAGGGACACCTTTTCAACTACCTGGTGCTTAGCTCAGGTGACAAAGGTGTTCTGGTCATCAGTCTTGCTGATGAGTCAGTGTGGTTTTGCCCAGCCCTGCCCTACTTGCCATTTAGACTGTCACTCACCTTTTAACTGTCAGCTATGGTGTTTACATATCTAGTGCTTAATGTTGCTTTTAATAATGTGCATTCTCCCTGTGCAGTGACACTGTGCATTGGCTTACATAGCTGGTTTTCATCTCACACTCCTCCACAGCTCAAAGTGCATTTCAGATAGTTCAGCACTGCAGGTACTCTCCTGTTGCACAACCCCATAGAGCATCTGCTGTGACCCTACCCATGTAGCATGCATATATAACCCCATAAACATGGATTGGTGGGACCAGTTATCAGCAGGGCATCCTGTGAAGGAATGTGCTGGACAGTGGCTGTGGCACTGCACCACAACTGAGGTGTTTATTGCTACCTGCAGGTCTTTGCAGTGGGTGTTGTCCACCTTGACTTCAGGAAGGCTTTTGACACTGCCTTCCATAATATCCTCGTAGAGAAATGGCTGAAGTGTGAGCTGGATGAGCAGACAGTGAGGTGGACTGAAAACTAGCTGAATGGCCAGGCCCATAGGGTGGTGGTCAGTCACAGGAAGTCTAGTTGGAGTCTAGTAAATAGTGGAGTACCCTGGTGGCCTGTACTGTTCAACATAGTTAATGATCAGAGTGATGGGGCACAGCGTACCCTCAGCAAGTTTGCAGGTGACGTTAAACTGGGAGGAGTGATACGCCACAGGGTTGTGCTGTCATCCAGAGGGACCCGGACAGGCTAAATAAGTGGGCTGGCATTGTGAGGTTCAACAAGAAGTGCAAAGTCCTGCCCCTTGGGAGGAACAACCCCAGGCTCCAGTATATGCTGGGGGCTGCACAGCTGGAAAGCAGCTTTGCAGAAAAGGACCAGGGGGTCCTGGTGGACAATGAGTTGAACATGAGCCAACAACATGCCTTGACAGCTAAGAAGGTTAATGGTGTTCTGGGTTGCATTAGGAGGAAGGTTGCCAGCAGGTTGAAGGAGGTGATCCTTTCCCTTTGTTCAGCCCTGGTGAGGTCATACCTGGAGTGCTGTGCCCAGTTTTAGGCTCCCAGTTGAAGACATGGACATGCTGGAGAAAGTCCAGCAAAGGGCCACTAAAATGATGAAGGGATTAGATCATCTCTCCGGTGAGATAAGACTGGGACTGTTTAGCCTGGAGAAGAAAAGGCTCAGGGGATTCTTATCAATGTATATGAACACCTGAAGAGAGGGCACAAAGGAACCTGGCTCCATCTAGGACCACAGGCAGTGGGCACAACCTGCAACACAGAAGGATCTCTCTGGATATAAGGAAACACTGTTTTACTGTGTGAGTAACTGAGCACTGGCACAGGTTGCCCAGAAGGGTTGTAGAGTCTCCCTTCTTGGAAATATTCAAAAGCCACCCTGGGCAACTGGCCCTAGGTGTCCCTGCTTGAGCAGGGGGGTTGAACCAGATGACTGATAGGATGAGTAGATTTAGATTAGGAAGATGTTTTTTACTATGAGGGTGGTGGAACACTGGAACAGGTTTTGCAGAGAAGTGCTGTCTCCCATCCCTGAAGACGTTCAAGGCCAGGCTTGATTGGGCTCTGAGCAACCTGATCTAGTAAGAGATGTCCCTGCTGACTGCAGGGGGGTTGGACTAGATGACCTTGGAAGGTCCCTTCCAATCCAAACCATTCTACGATTCTATGATTCTATGACTTCCAGAGGTCCCTTCCAACCTCCATCAGTCTGTGATTCTGTGGTTCCTGGGGTCCTTCCTGTTTGCCCACTCCCCTCCTGCACTTCATTTTTGTGGCCTCTCTCCATAGCATGACCCATTCCACCAGCTGTTCCTCTCCTCTCTCCTTTCCCATAGCCAGACATGGCAAACAGAAGTACTTGACAGGCCCCGAGTATTGACCTCTTGAGAGTTCTATAGTGCAGATGGTTGAACACAAGCAACTGCAAGTGAATGTTTCCAGTTGTTTCTTTGTGTTTCTGGAAAGGCACATTTTACTTTTGAGGTGACTGATAAAACAGCATCCAATCCTATTAAGGGGCATATCTGGAAAAACATTAATCAAACCAGCCAAGGTTGACTAAAAAGGGCTTCCCAAAAGGCTTCTAAGTGCACATTTTTTATTATCATAAGTGGGACATAAATACTCCTTTGATCCTCCCAGAAATTGTATTGTGATTGCTCCCTTCTTTGATTTGAAGTGAGCCTTTCTCTCATTTCTCATTAGTTCTGCTTTTTGCTAGTCCTGATGTGTTATTTTACAGCGTAGCAAAGTACTAAAAATGTATATGTGGCTCCCAAAATTCATACAGATTACAGGATGGAGAAGGAGGTGGAGGAAGAAAATACTTTTTTTTTACCACTTCTGCTTCTAGTGCTGGAGGCTTCTTTCCAGTCAAAACAGGGCAATGTCAGGTTTGCTTATCTTGGGGATCTTAAACGTGTTGTGCTTAATAGCCTTCAGGCAAGAGACCTCACCCTCTTGGTGCTGTGCTGAATGGAGGCCTGAGCTGCTGACATTCTTGGAGCCTGATGACTGTTGCTCCACTCCAGAGCCTTTACAGCATCAAAACATTGGCTCACTTGCCACCTGCTCCCTCCCAACCTATAAAGTAGGATTGTGGGTTACCGCTGTGCATCAGTTCTGTGCAATGTGACTGCTGTGTCACATGTCATAGTTGTTTTCTTAGTTCTTTCCCTCTGTGTCCTGAAAGCTTTCCACTAGTCACCAAGGAGGGGCTGGGGGAAACCTCAACCCTCTCTATTCACATTCTCATAGTGTATTTTCCAGCCTGGATTTTTTTAAGATGCAAGCTTTGGATCCACACTTGAATTTTTTGCAGTCATGAACAACCAGGTCAGGAAACCATGATTTGTTAAAAAAATAGGTCGTTTGGGCTTCCAGGTTTGTGGCTTACTTCATTTTGCTGGCAGACTGCATCACACTGCCTCAGCTCCACCGTGTGAGCCACAGCTGCTCAGCACTTCTGGAAATTTGGGTCACTTACTGTTCAGGGATCCGGAAACAGATTCAGATTTCTGATTTCTAACCCTCTAACTTTGAAGAAGCTCTCTTTGTTTCTTGTGTCGGCCACCTGACACCAAACAGTCCCTGCTATTTGTAGCAACATGATAAGAACTGTGTTAAAACCAGGAGGTCCCCTTGAGGATCTTTAGAAAATTCAGGGTGTCTAAACTGAATTTTTATTACCTCTCTCAGGGGAATCCTCAGCTGGTTGTCTGCATGAAACTGTGGAACATTAATCTCCATGCTATTCTGCATTTACCCTTACCATCCCCTAATGCTATCTTAAGAGTTGGGCTTGACATGCCATTGTTAGCCAAAGACTTTGTTCTTCTGTCTCTCTTACCAGTTTTCCTCCCAGGCCATTAGTGGCCATTTTGCTGGAGAAGCAGATGTGCAAGGATACAGACAGACACCCAGACCTGGGGTAGGTCCTAAACTCTGCCCAGATCCTTCTTCGTCTCTCTGGTGGGCTGATTCCAGAGTTTTACAGGTGGCTGGCTGGTCATTAGAAATATTAAATGTAGTGCATAAGGGGCGGTTGGGCTGGAGAAGTTAGGGCCTTGGTAGTCCCTGGCTCAATAGACTATGGATGTGCAGCTCACATAGGCTCATTTTGGTAGTCCTAGCTGTGAAGCTTGAAGCAGCTGGGGATCCTTAACCATATAAGGTCCGGTTTGCGCTTGCTGTGATAATTGGCTATTTTGGTTATTATTATTAGTGCTGTGTCCATCCCACAAGGTTGTCAGCTCATGTCTGAGTCCTAGCAACTGGCTGTCATGGCCCTTGGAGGTGGCTTGGTTTCCCACAGGGGCTTCCAGAGAGGTGCTGAGGAATTGACACCACAGTTTGTGGGGGCACAGGCCTAGGATCAAGCTAAGAGATTCATAACCTGCTTAGTTGAGTCTTACTTGAGTGTCACAACACAGAGGTTCAGCTTTGTAGCCAGAACTAGGTGGGGTTTGTTCTTGATGCTGTTGTGATCCTACTTTTTGACCTAAGGTACTCTGCATTCCTGTGTCCCTGTCATTCTTTATGTCTTACTCTTCAGCCCCTCTTACAACCCTCCCTGTCTGGTTGGGATCTCCCTTGACTTGCTCTTGGCTTCACAGGCACCATACTTAAAGCTGCCAAGGTTTCAAAATAAACAGCAAAAGGAGAGAATTAATCTCTGAGCAGCAAAATTTCCATTGGGTTTTGGCTATCTTGGAGCAGGTCAGCTGTGCTGCTGGTTAGCACCACTACAGATTTCCAGGTTTCTCCCTGCATGGCCAAGTTTCTCCCTTCTCTGTGTCTTCTGTCATTTTCTCCTATTTTATGCCCTCCCTGGCTCCCCTTCAGTCACCAAGGTCTGAGCAGGTGGTGCCACCCCATCGTGGCAGCAGGATGGGAGCTGGGCAGGACTGGGTCAGGAGATGAGAGTACTGAGACCTGATGCTGTTTGCTCAATCGGTCCAAGGGGTAGCAGTGGATTAGGGGAACCTAGTCCGGTGTGTTTTCATGCTTGTTCTCCCCTTGCACTAGCCTGGCTGTGTTTGGTGTATATAGCTGTGTTCATGCTGCCATGTGCTCCTGGGACACCTTGCTTGGCCTGGTGTTAGCTCATTAAATCCCTGCAGACCACTGCTGAGGTGTTTCCGTCCTTTTATTTTTTCATTGTCCCCTCCCTGGATGTTTACAGATCATGTAGGCTTTGTATAACCATGGCTTTCCTTGTTTCAGGTTTTTATATAGGGAAAGATTTCATAAAGTGGCTCAAGCCTTGACTTTATCCCTCTTTGGGTGATGCATGCTCTTTGTGATAGAAGGGTAGTGGCCCCACTGTGAAGGTGTTTCCCTTCAGCCTCACCTACCCTCTCGTTGCCCATATGATTGCGTGGCGACTGTGTGGCAGGGATGAAGGTGCTCATTGTCTCTTAAAATGGGGCATACTGTAAGGGGAAAGAAAACCAACAGTACTTACCTCCTCACCCTGCTAAGCCATAGCACCACAAAATACTCACCAGGAAAGTCCCCACTGAACACTTGTGATCCTGCAGGGATTTAGGTAGTTGGTGCAGGAAATGAATGTCAGAAAAACATGTCTCAGCAGGAGACCTGGCTGGTTGGTGTAAGGACAGAATGCAAAGAGGAGTTCCAGCCCTCACCGATTTCTCCTTAGAAATATGCCCAGGAGGGAAAACCAGCCATCCCCATGGCACAGCTTTTTTACTGTAGGTGAATTCCTTTCTCCTCCTTTAAGGTGACTGCTTAGCAATCACAATATGTTTGAGCACACTCAGTATTTCCAAACCAAGTCTCTTATGTTAGGCTCTGAGATCCATCCCTGAACAATCATGCAAAAAATGACCTCTACTCTGCCTGCAGTCTGAAACCAGATAGGGAAGGGCTGGAAGGAGAGAGAATTCAGTACCCCAATTCAATAGGGTGGTTTTTTAAAATTATTTTTAAGGTATTATAGAGCTATTTTAAAAATTTGGATTTCTACATCCCTGCATGTCTGGCTTTGCCCAGTCCTGGCTCCTCTGTGATCTGTGGTTAGCGGGATCACAGGTCCCTCCCTGTGGCCTGCCTGCACTGAAGATATCTTCTGATGTTCCAGGGTAGAGCCTTTTCCACTTGTGGTTACTGTTCAAGGACAGGCTCATCTACTTCACCATACAAAACCTTTCCCTTCCCTGTCCCATGAGAGGTTGTCTCAGGCTGCTGCGGGTGATGGGGTGCTTTGAAGGCACGGCCATCGCCCAGGCAGGCAGGGAGCTGTGCCTGGACCCTGTCCATGTTATTCCGAGCAGAGCAGGCAAGTGTGTGGCAGCACACAGCTAGCTGGTGTGCCAGCCTGCATGCCCACTGCAGTGTGCCAGCTCCAGATCCTTCCTGCAGTTAACCAGTTCCTCACCAGCGATGCCAAACCCCCTCATCTCCCATCATCCTACCCAGGACAAGACTTGGTCCCAGATCACTCCATGTGACTTAGAAACTGGGAAACGAATATGCATATGAACAGAAATCACCTGCATCTCCAGAGGCCTGTGTGAGCTCTCCATTGTGAACACAAAATAAGTCAAGATAAAAAGCAATTCACCTCTGAGAAATAAATGGGGGCTTCTGAACATCACATCGCTTTGACTGTAAGCCTGCAATAAATTTACTGCTAGTTTAGGACTTGTTCTTGAAGTAATAAGTAATTTCTCTGTAGGCCATGTGGCTTCCCTAGAAGACAATGACTTCTACCGTGTACCAGCAATGCAACAGCAGCTGGCTTTTCTCTCCCTTCTGTGTAGCAAAAAACAATAAAGCAGCCCTCTTCCTCCCCCAGCTCCCAATGGGCGAGTGCTAGGGATTGGTACAAAAGCTTCTGGGCTTGTTATTTGGCACAGCCTTCCCTCTGCCCTTCTAGGATTTGTGGGAATGGTAAGGAGGAAGAAGGTTCTGCTGGCTTTGCTGAGATGGGCCCCTGAGGATGGGCACCCACTGTGCACCCCATGGCATTTATCTCAGAAAGGTCTGATGACCCAGCTGCCTGACTCCCTCATGAGATCTAGTAAGGCCCCAGCCTTGCAAAGGGCAGTTGAAGTATGTGTGTAGTCCCCTTGACTTTGAGGAGGAGACTGTGTACGTTTAACCACAGGCAAGCTGCTAACATGCTGGAGAGCTTTGGGGCCTAAACAGTAGGCTGTGTCCTGCAGGATGCTATGTGGTGATGACTCCCACTGCAGCCAGGGGCATTTGAGGGAGCTTAGCACTCTGGAGGATGAGGTCTCTTTTCCTGTGGAAAGTTTAGAGGTTGCTTCCCCACTGCTGGGTTCACTCAGGAGACCCTGTTCAGACCCACTTCCACTTCCCTGAACCCTGTAGGCTCACGCTACAGCCACCGTCCATCCTGGCTGGAGCAATGAAATGAAGACTTGTGACCAGGATCTACAAAGCAATGGGAATCCTCTTTGCATTCTATCTCTAAGCACCAATTACTGTACCACCCGTTAGGGATACATTATCGTAAGCTAAAGCCTTTACATGACTCAGTGGTAAAACATTTGTGAAATAATGCTTTGGGAGAAGAAGGAAGGCAATTTTTAAATCTGAAAAGAAAGCTAACTTTTTAATAATAGCCATCTTCAGGCTGGAATTTTATTTGGTATCATATTAAATGATACTACTGTGTACTACTGTAGCACTTAGCTGCACAGAAGTAGCTTTAAAGACAACAGGAGAATGAGTTACAGAGCCCAAGATACAGATGTTCAGCCAGCAGAAATCATCTTTCCTACATGGAAGTCCATTGAGTTGAACACTTTTACATCTGCTGACCTTCTGACCATCTAAACTGACTAGCACAGAATTAAATAAGAAGAATATTTTAAAATACTTAAGTGGATATTCAACTATACTGTAATCACTGTTAGAAATCTGTGGTGGAAAGTGGGCTAGGAGAAGACCCCATCATCTGAACTTGGTATTGCAACTGTGGTTGTTAATGAGTTTTTCTGAGAGTTAGGCACTCAGCTGTATTTCAGTGGGGTCTGTGCCACAAGCTCCCTGGCTTTGTTGGCTTTAAATATTTCATGTGTTACGTAGTGATGCTATTTGAATTCTAGGGACTACACTTTAATGGCCAGCAGCAAGTACAATAAGAGCAGCAGTGAGTAATTTATCTGCAAAGATAAGTGCGTATTGTTTGCTAGAGACTCCTTATACATGGATGTAATACTGTATTGCTATGGATGTTTTAAAAAAACAACAGCATATTGGCATAACTATTTTCCACTGAAGTCCGGATACTGTTCTTCTGGACTTGGAAGAGGGCAGCTTTTGGCCAGTGCTGATTGCTGCTAGAAATCCCACCAAAGGGAAACCAGTTGCATGCCCCTGCGTCCAGCCACCCATCATCATACGGGGCACTGATGGCTTCACCCTACGTGAGGCCTTTGCAGCTGAAGCAAGAGAGTACCAAATGCTGCTCTGGAGTTACCTGATGGATGATGGAAGTTAATGGGCGTTTTGGCATCACCATTTGTGCAGCCGCAATTGTGTCCATGACTGTAAAAAGCACTGATGAGCTTTGAAGTTGCAGAAACTGACTTTTCATGTTGCATGGCAGGATTTCCTCACAATCAGTGGAAAAAGGAGATTGCAGTGGTCAGATGCATAAGCTGCTTTCCTCTTCATTCCTGATTTCAAGAAAACCAAATTTCTTCTGGAAATTAGACCATCTCATTTGGTATATTATGTTGTTTCATAGTGCCTGGTAACTTTTCTGTGCTAAGGGCTGACCTATGCACATCATTTAACAATTTAGTTCTATCTGATCCCTGTTCTTTACAGATCTGAGTTTGCCTTTTAAGCTCTGCTACATAAACAGTGAGCTTTGCAGGGAGGGACAGAAGGTTCTAAGGTTGTTTCAGTGATCCATGTGGAGCCCATGGAGGAAGCCACTGTGGGCTATATTCACTCCGATCTAAAGAAAAGACACCAAATTCTGCAGCCATGTTAGTGATGCTGGAAGGAGTGATGTGTAGATGCCAGATCAACATGCTCTTCATACTGGCACAGAAGATAATGGCTTGGACATTACTGCTGCTGCAACAAAGACAGGGCTGAATTTTGTATGTGCTATGGAAGAAACTTTTGACAAATGAAGGAAAAGCAAGGAAGAGGAATCTGTTAGCTCCTGGATGATGAGTTTGTACCATGGAGAGAGGGCTAGGGTGGTCAACTGCAACAGAGAGTGGAGGGAGGGAGGTGATTAAAGACGGGACAGTTTTGGAGGAAGGAAAACGCATTTGGTCTTAGGTATATTAAACCTGATTTGTCCAGGAGAAGTGTACAAAGGACAGACACACAGAGCTGGCACTGAGAGGTGGAGATGGGATGGGGAGACCTGTGCATCTGTGGCCCATTAGCTCCAGGGAGGGCAGTTAAAGCTGGGAGAGCAAGGAGGGTGACCCTGAGGGATGGTCTGGGGCTGAGGGCAGGGCTGTGCTCCTCCAGCTATACTCCTCTATTCACACTCTGTGTCTACCTCTGTGTCCATCCACTCCATCTCCTCCTGGTGGCCCCCTCTGTAGGTCTCCATGACCTCTGCCCACTGCCCTCCCCACCACTGATGGAGCTAGAGGCATTTGCCCAGCTAGCGGTGATGCTTTTCAAAGGGCTTTCCTGCCCTGTGAGGGTTCAGAAGCCGGATGTGGCCAGGTGTCTAATTCCTGGGGGGTAGCAGGAGCTCAGATACCTTTGGTAGTGCTGAGCTTCCCCTTTTGAATGGGCTCTGGATAAAGGGGAGCAGTCCAGAGCAGCCTGAGTGATTTGTTCAAAATCTCTCCCAAACTGAAATTGAATTAGCAGATCTGCATTTTGTTTTGGTTCTTAAGTAGAAACAGATGGGGTGGAGCGATAGGGGGTGAATAAAAAGAAGCTGTTTTATCAGCCTTACTTTTGGGCAACTGCTTGGAGATCTCCCCACAGGGCTGGGTTCCTGCTTCCCATACATATCTACTACCACGTCTTCCCACAGATTTTATTCTCCAGTTTGAAAATATAGGTCAGTGATAGAGCGTAAGTCACACCACACTGGAATATGTAGGTCAGGCAAACTGTACCAAGAAAATTTAAAAAAAAAAGAAATTTTACAACTGCTTCCAGCAGGAAAAGGCCACACTGGGAATTGGGCTTTTGAATGGGATATCCTCTCCCGATCCAAGTACCCCGGCTGGGACACTCAGCAGTTTGCAGCCAAGAATAACAGGAGGATCAGAGAAGGGGAAAGGGGGAGAAGGGGAGGGCAAGGGGTCTGACCAGCTCATATGACCCTCCATTAGAGACTTATAAAAAGGGCTGGTACGAGCTCATTTTTCATAAGTTTTAATCCCTCCTTCTTATGATGCTGAGCCAAGGGTTTTTCTGGAGAATCTGAGTCACAAGGCTTGCAGCTGGAAAGAGAGGATTGATAGCGGCGGCTCAGCAGGCACAACCACGTCTGAAGAGCTGGGAGGGGAGCAGCAAAGCCACTGCTTTTCAACAGCAACACAGTTGTCTTTGAAGGAATGGGGGAAGAGTGGGAGGAACACACCAAAAATATTAAGAAGGGGAAGACAGTGGTTGTCCTTATGTCACTGTTTCTGCTGCTGCTTTCAGGAGCTCCTGGAGTAGAGGATTTTTATAAACAGGCATGTGTATGTGCATGTAGGGGAAGTCCGCTTTGTGATTTCACAGTAGGGTTAGCCAGAGGCATGTTTGAGAGCAAGGAGATCTCTTATGAAGTTTTGTGTCCCAGCTTGTGTTTGCCTGTCTTTGGTTTTATTTGGAAATTGAGGGATATAAGAGAACTTTTTTTTGAAGTGTGTTTTCCCTTAAAAAATGTATTTATGAAGGGTGGAGTAAAGAAAGAGATTTAGGGGAGAAGAGGACTTGCCAGCCACTGAGGCAGACGAGCTCTTCTCCTCATCTCCAGACCCCGCAGTATTTTATAGAGGGAGGATTTTTCACTGGAGCTTGACTGGAGTCCTATCCCTTGTGCTGCCAAGTCTGATATCTGAGCAGGAGAAGGGAAGAGCAGGAGGGATGCTTTTGCTCTGGCTCAGCCTCAGTGCATTCCCTCACGGTACGGGCTGGGCTTCCTGTAAGCATGAGAGCGTGAAAGCTGTTTGATATAAAACACAAGACTTTTTCCCAGTTCCAGTTGGTTTTTCATGTCTGTCAGTCAGTACTTCATTAGCATGTTTTGTAGCAGATGCTGATGAGGGACAAGAGGTGCTTATGTCCTGTTACATCCCTCTGCCTGGTCTTTCTGTCTGACAGCCCAGACCCTTATTTTCTATTATCCTTTCCCCAGGATAGGTGGCAAACAGAAGTTATTGATGTATTTAAATCTTGTCAGCTCCAACAAGAGTCACCTGCATGTCTTCACTATGTGAATGGGAAGAACATGTCCTTAGGTGTTAATCAGAAGATGTCTCTTCTCAGTCCTCACTGCAGAGTGATGTATACAGCTGGTTCTTTTCTAATTAATTTTTAATTCAGAGATCTAATGAAAGATATCTCGCTCTGTGCTGGGAACAGGCAGTTACATACTGGCACAGACCTTTCTAAAGTCATGTCTCTGGTGAGCATTGCTTGCAGTAAATGAGTCCTTGACAGGTACAGCACTTGGCTTCCCTGGTCATGGTTGCATTACTGTCACCCAAGCAGAGGAATATACCTGGTTTAGACTGAAACAGGAAAGCACTTGACTGCAGCTCTGTTTGGATGTTTTCTGGTTGCTTCGTTCTTTTCTGCCACTTGAAGGAATTTGAATTTGTATGGAGGAAGGAGTTTAATTGTCTGTGCCATTGTAGCTGGTTAAACAAGGTAAACCCCAGGCTGCAGCCTGCCTTCATTTCAGGGTAGGACCTGGCAATGCCTGGGAGTGCTTCTTGCACCCAGCTATCCAGGTAAAGGATGCTTGGGCTGGGAGGGTGCTGCTGCATCCTCCAGCAGTTCCAGGCTATCTGGACACCCGAGAGACCAGGACTGTGAAACACCAAGTGTCTGTGCTGCAGTGAAGACACAGTCATAGTGGCTGGACTACTCACAACTCTCTTGGCTCTTCCCATAAGCGTGGCTTCTGCTCCTCAGTTCCTTGCCATCCCATGCCAGCACATCTAACCTCCCAGCAGTACCCTCAGTCCTGCAATTCAACTGTGGTGCTGTTCTTATCCTAGATCTTCCTCCCACTCCATACCTTATTATCACCTCTGAGCTTCCCCTGTAATGCTCCCAGCTCTGCCCTGTGGCCCCCCTGTGCTTCCTTCCCTGGGCTTTGCATCTTGTCTTCTCTCCTTCCTACTTTTTTCCCCAGCCATCCCAGTTCTGGGCACTTCACACAAGTGAGGACCTGTGCTGCTCTCTTTCCCACACTATCCCAATTGCAAACACCCTGGAGCTCGCTGTTACTCTTACACTACCTGTTTTGAGCCCCCTCCTACCTCTGCTAGCCTCCCGCAGCCCTCACTGCATGACATCTCCTTCGCTGTTCCCATCGGGTCTGCTCCCATGACTTGTTCAGCACAGTTCATGTCCTGTCTGCTCTTCCTGTCTCTTGGTTAGGTTGACACAGGAACACTATGGTTTGCCTCCCTGGCAGAGTTCTGTGGGGTAAGGAACCAGGTAGTGTTTTCCAGGGAGCAGTATAGCCAGTGCATTCCAGCTAGAGCTGCTGGAGCTTTACTTGGGCTTTTCCACTCTTTAGTTGAGCTCTAATTCCCAGTGCTAGGAGGATAAAGTAGTATTTTTGCCAGTTTTGGGAGTTTTTTAAAGGTTCATTTGTATCCTGAATCAGCAGCCGAGTTCCTTTGCTCCTGGTTTCTCCTGAACAAGGAGCAAAAGAACCAGGAAGTTCCTCCTGAACTAGGAGCAAAGGCAGCTGTGACTATGGAGCTTAATGATGGATATTTTGGACTGGCTGTTGAAACATCAAGTCTCAAGAGCTCAAGCAGAGCTTTTACTGCAAGTTGTATCCTTACATAACTAAATCCTGTTAAAATATGGACCCGAATCACTTCTGAAAGTAGGACACAGGCACCTAAATCACTGAGAGATTATTTGGAAATGTTTAATTGTGGTCTTTGTTAGGAGTCTGTGGCTAAATGAATCTGTCCTAAGATACGCAGACCTGATTCTCCTCTCGAGTCTGTTTTGCAAGTCAGGGGGAAAAGTGACCTGAAGATGATGGACTGATGCTGGTGTAAAGCTGAAATAAAATGGAGTGAACATCCAAGCCTGCATCAATTTGCTTTGAGTGCCTGGCTTTGCATTAAAAAAGCAGAGCAAGCGGAAATATGGAGAAAAGAAATGCAGATTCTTAAACTCTGAAGAAGCTAAAGACAATATAGGGGAGGAAAACCCAAACAGTATGATCAGAATATAAAACAAATGCATTAAAATTGAAGGCACAGTCACCAAGTAGTTTTGTGTTGTGCATATGCGTTTGTATATTCATCTTTAAATAGCCGTATCTTCCAACACTGAGTATGAAATGATGGTGCTGCTTTGAGGCTGGACTGTCATGATACTCCAGCGACTTTATTGGCAGATCATCCTGAAAGGCCTGATATTGAACTCTTAATTTTGCCCAAGTGCCATATGAATTTCAGTGGAACCAATCATGCGCTTATAAATTAACCACAAATATATGTAAGTGTTGGCAAGATTGGAGCATGGTCATTTTCATTTACCATGAGGAATGAAATTGGTCAGGGGAATCACATTCAAACCAGAATTAATAACACAGAACAACTATTTTACGTCTGCTTCATAAAAAGGTAGGAAAGTCCTACAGTGCCAAGCTGTGGAGAATCAAGTTGACTTGATTTTCCTGTGTTTCTCTGAATCAGACTTCTCAGGTAGCTTGAAGAGCAGTGAGAAAATACTATCAGATCACATGGCAGGGGAAATCTGGTGCCTCCAGCTGTG
Organism: Coracias cyanogaster; assembly: GCA_033124195.1. Taxonomy (NCBI): domain Eukaryota; kingdom Metazoa; phylum Chordata; class Aves; order Coraciiformes; family Coraciidae; genus Coracias; species Coracias cyanogaster. The sequence continues at coordinate 15,240 of JAVSBS010027884.1, read as the reverse complement.
TGATAGGAGCAGTGATGCGTCCGTAGCTGGAAATCCTACCTTCTGGTATGGCTCTTGCCAGTGTTATCTATAGTACCACCTACATGTAGTGCCATCATCATCTGCAGTTTGTACATCGTATAATGATATGGAAAGCCCCTGTTGTGCTACAAGAGAGGCTAAGTGCATGAGCCACGTCCCTGGCTGTTGGGGAATATCTGGCCAGTTCACCCTGGCCAATGGGTGAATGTCACGTCCGGCATCCTATGTGCTGAACCTAACCTCATATCCTTCCAGTGTACTAAATACTGATTTATACTGTTGTAAAAGTGTGAAGAATTCATTCACTCATCTAGAGGCTGAAAATATTAAGAAAACATGGTAATTGCAGTCGGCCTGGAAATAACCATGATACAAACTTTCCTATAGCGTTCTAGTGTTTATAAAGCAGGTTTCCAGTTTTATCAGTGCAAATGGCTCTAGCCTCTCAAGATTTAAAACCAGCTTTATTTGGCGGAGTTTAGGTCAGAGGTCTGCTATTTTAAACCAAGTGCTGAGGTAACTGTAAAAGTGGTAACTTTTTTCCAAACACCAAAGAAATACAGGTTTGGTCAGAGTCCTGAACAAAGCTTTGGGCTGATTTGACATAAACCAGGTTAATTGAAAAGGCCTCAGCAGTGAGTCTTTTCCTGGTCCTGCTCCTTCAGGCTGGAATGCGTTTGGAAGTGCTCATGCCCAGATAATCAGGCAGACCTGGAGGGCTGGCAGCTTTGGCAGGGGACTGAAGAGCAGCTGTGGACAGGCTGTCGTAATCTCTTTAACAAGCATGGCTGCAGCTACAAGAGAATGTGTGTATGCAGCCTAAGGGCTGCAGTTATTTAAGTATCCAAATATGCAGATGGCAGCATTGCTATACATCCAGTTGGCCTCCTCAAATGGCTAAATAATGTCAGAAAAGTGGTCTGAAATTACTCCTGACATCCATAGGTAAGATGCAAGTCATGCTTATTTCTGCAGGCACGCAGTTAGATTCCTCAGGAGCTGTTTGTGAGAGGGCAAAGATGTCAAGTGAGGAGGAACTTCTCCTGTGGTTTGCAACAGGGTAGTTTGTAGTCTTCACCAAGAGGTCACAGAGAACCAAAAGCTCAGGCAGAGTGATGCTACAGCCATGAGCTGCTCTCACCAGACCAAGGGGGACTTAAGAAGAAGCCCACTTCTCTCTGGGTTTTGCCCCTTTGTACAGAGGAAAACTCTAAATAATACTTCTTCCTCAAAGCAGCAGCCCCCCGCTTCCCTCTCTGCCCAGCTGGGCATACCTTTTGTCTTAAACCTCTGCTGTAACTATCTGTCAGACATGCCTTAAATCTCAACTTTTTCCTCACTAATTCATGCATGAATTGTTCCATGGTAGGAATATCCTGATCCCTGTTACATTTTTCTGGGCCTGCCCAAGCCCTTCCCTTCCTGGCTTCCCCAGAAGCCCTGTTGCCATGGGTTGGCTCTGTCCTGTTCCCCTCTCCTTGGGGTGAAGGCTTCATACTTTTGTGTGAGGACCTTTGCAGAGCTTGGAGGTGTGTACACATGCTGCTTAGGTGAATGTGAATCCCAGGTCTGCAGAATCAGCCATGCCATGCCATGGGAAAGATATAAAAGTGTCCCATCAAAACACCTTGCAATTCTCCTGTTCTCCCTCCAGATTGTGCAGCAGTTTGTTGCACAGCTAAAGCGAGCAGATATCGTGAGGTGTGTGACAGCAGCTGTCTCCTGGCCTCCATGAATGCCTGGATATTAGAAACAAGCAGACATCGTCCAGGGGTGCCATCCGTATTACCTTTCTCTCCATTGACCTCAGCTGGATTCTTCTGTTTTGGTCAGTGCTCCTGGGGATCTAACCAGCAGCTGGAAAATAGATTGAAAGTCTATTAGCACAGTATGCCAAGCAAAGAATTTCACCCTCAATAGTGGTAACAGTGATGTAAGAAAAAATAGTTATTATAGGCTTCTCATCCTGCAGTAGGCTCAAGATTGACGTTGTAAAGAGTGTGCCTCTATGAACACCCATTTTTTTGACACCAGCAAGACATAAGACCTCAAATTCACTTGCTGTCAGCTCTCAGACAAGATATTTCTTCCTTTCCTTCTGTTTTCCCAACTCTGAAATGAGTGAGCTTGACAAGATACAGACCCAGCTGCCTGCAGTGGAACAGGGCTGCAATGTAGGAGAATGGCCTGAAGCAATCAGGATGAATTCAGCTTGCATTTCTATCCAGGGAGGTGGGGTAAAGTCTCCTTTCATGTTACTGTGATGAGATCAGCAGGTATGAAAGGTGTTTGTTAACAGCCACCTTAAAAAATTTTGACATTTTTTCTTTATAAGGCAACAATATTGAAACGTGCTGGGTCTAATGTTTCTCATTAGCGTATGAAAATTAGCTTAACATGTGCATTTATTTTAACTCTGCTGGCAGGTGGAATGACAGATTGAGAACATAGCTGACAGGATGATGCCTAAAAGCCGTGCAAACTACATCTTCCTTGGAAGTGAGTTCTTTTATGCATGCAATTTTTCAGTACTGCCCTATGGGAAAAAGGCTGGCCCCGTTTCAGGGAGAATGGGGCAGTAAGGGAATGATAGGATATTTCCAGAAAAGATGCTAGTGCCTAGGTAAGCTGAGAGCAGGGTGGAGAACCCAGCTGGGAAATGAGTCTTTGGACTAGACCTCAGCCATTCTCTGTTTGCCTAAAGGAGCTTGGAGGACCTCTGGCCTTTCCATATCGTGTGTAAATTCAGTAGTTGGCAGCTTGTTTGGGAGCTGAAGAGATTTCTTGGTAGCCATGAAGGGAGCGATTACATAGTATTTGTTATTTTAAAACAACTGCCCATCCTCTTTGCACTCATAGTTTATAATGTATATTGTGTTGTTTACAGCTCATCACTCAAAAGAGGGCAAGTTCTTGAGGAGTGGAAGTAGAGGGAGAAGGAAAGAGGAAAACAGTGTAAATAAGTATCTTCTTATTCCCAGGATTTAGAAGGCTAATCCTGAGCTACCTAGGGTAGAGATCCCATGAAGTCATGGGGAGTGATGCTTCAAAAAAACCAAACAGTGTTTGGATCTTTGATTTTGTGTAAATAAATATATGGGGAAACTTCCAGAATCAGCAGTAGCAGGCATTGTGGAACTCAGCAATTTTCTCTGTTAGGAAGATAATATCTAAATGGTCTAATTATAGCTATGGTTCAGCATACAAGGGAAATCCCCACCATTACTCTTGGGTAGTTGCTGCTGCAAAGTTTCAGGGTTTGAACCATGTCCTGCTTGTTAATTTATGTTTACTATAAGCCTGTCAAACTACAAACTTTTCTGTCGGTGAAACCCCCCCCCCCCCCTTGCTGGCCCATCCCATCTCTGTCTTGTATTGAGAAAGTCTGCATTAGGAGCAGACTGAAACTAGCTATTTCCATGAGTGCACTAATGGCCTTGGGAAGCTAAGGATCACAGAAATACTGCTGGTTTTGTTCATGCACTTGACATACGGAAAGTCTTGAGAGCTTTCTCGGCAATGCAGACCTCTAGGCCATATGTGTGGCAAGCCATTCAATGCCTCTGAGCATTTCTTGCCTTCCTCAACTCCTCTTCCATGGGTGGATTAATTCAGTGATAATGCCTGAGAGTTTCTAAAGTAGGGTGAGCCACCTTACAAAGATGCTCAATTACATCTTTCCTTCTCAGACGAAAGAGTGAGTAGAAGCAGGAACATGGGGGATGACACTGTGTTAAGCCTGGAAGAGTCTGTGGCTCTGGCTGGATGCATAACTCTGAGGAAACTGTGACCTGGGAGATGCAGCCCAGCACAGCTTCTCCATCTCCTCCATCTGACCTGCACAAGGTCTTTCTGCTGCTCTTCAGGATCTGCCACATGCTGCCTGTGGTGGAGGTGGCTGACTCGCTGTTGAAAAAGAGCCTTAGTTTCAGGTAGTTTTCAAATAGGGCCTCTTCAGCTGACGTCAGTGAGGTGGTGCTCATATCTGGAAGGTTAATACTTCTTTTTCTATTACTGCTCCTGTTTGGTGTGTACCCATTATGCTGGAGCTAAAGCACCACAGGACCAGGATGTGGCCTTCACATGCAGTAGGTATATATGGAGCATGGTACACATGGTAAATAATCAAAGCAGATTCTGATGCTGTCCTGTAATCACAGGGGATGGGTTCCTAGTTAACCAGGTCCTTAGCAATAAGTCTGCTGCAACCTAGGACACCTGTTTAAAAAGCTATGTTAGTCTTGGAAAGAAGTCATGTTACAAAAGAATTAACCATTTGGCTGGTGTAGCTAAGAAAAGAAATTTCATTTTTTGTCACATCCATAAACTCTCACAGAAGACTTTAAACGAAGTGAATTGATTTCTTCCTCCAGTTGAAAAGTTTGCATGAAGAGGACTGGGAAGAAAAACTGGGAAAGGAAATATGTGCCAGAGCTCCAAATGATTTAGGAGATTGTTCATGAATACAATTTAGTTTCTTAAATATTAGATTTTTATCTAAACTCCTCCATCTTCAGCCATCTTGTCCTGGGTGCAAGCATCTTTATTTGCCCTGCAAATACAGCTATTGCCTGTCCAGTTTTCCCCAGAAATGCCCTTTTTCCAGCGGAAACACTTAACCCAGGTGAAATCTGAGGACTTTGGACTACGGTCTCCAGATGTCTCTGAGCTTGGTTGGAGCAGTTGTTTACTGCACATATGCTCATCGTTTTTTGAGTGCATATTCAGTAAGTTCAGTGTGTCAGAGATCTTCTGGGTGTGCTGCTCACAGTACTTGCCACATATCTCTCAGCACAAATGTCCAGAAGCTCCCTAAGCGCTTGCCTAAGTCTGAGCTGCTTAATGGCAAACTCCTGCCTGAGCTACAGCATATCAAAAAATGAAGCAGAGTGGCATGGATATCTCACAAAATACAGTACTCCTTGTTTCCAAACCTGTCACCCATGGGAGCCTCCTCATTTAGTTTGGTGATTAGCACATGGGATACCAAACTGGTTCAGATTTGTCCCAAGTCCAGAGAAACATTAAGTTTCAGGAGTACGTCTCTTGTAAGAGCTATGCTACTGTGCACCAGAGGATGCCAGATTCCTGTAGACAGAAAAAGTGCCGGTAGAGCTTGTTTCTGTAGCCTAATCCTTAGGGTAGTTGCTGGGGTGGGGTGAAAGCCCTTGATCTGGTCTCTGCTCCTGTGTATTACTTCTACCCCTTATGTACTTTCCAATACATCTTTGGTGGATAAAAATCAGCAATAATCTTGGGGCTAGGACAAAAGGAATAGGATTCACTAGGCATTTCCCCAGAGCACTATTTCAGTTCTTAGCTCTTTGATAGTTAAATGAATGTTTTGTGTTGACAGCTGTTTCAGAGAGGAGAAGATGCATGTCCAGTGCATCCAGTGCCTGTTATTAGGGCATTTCTGGAGGTGCAGTAGTTCTAACCCTGCTATGAAGGCAATTCAGGCATTGTATCTGGGAGGTGCTTCTACCCCTCATGTTAGCGTCTACTGTCCTCTTCATTCGGAAAGGCAGTGGTGGCAGGTGCTGTGCTGAGTGGAGATCCTGAACTTACAAACGGGCATCATGCCCCTGCTGAGCAGATGCAGCAGATCAGCCTCCCAGCCTGGGCCCTGGAGCTTGGCGGGTGCCTTCAGGCAGGTGCCTGGGGTTGCTCAGCCCCCTGTCAGGGCCTGGGATCTCCATATCCTGGCCAGAGACAGAAATGTAGATGACTGAGGTGCTTGGCTGGTAGATGGCAGGGTAGGAGAAAGGAGATATTCAGTAGTTTAAGATCCCAGTGCCTAAATTCTGTAACCATTTTGGCCTACTTTGTCTTTTCTGGTATTAAGATTCTACCATAGCTTTTGTCTGTAGCATAGGCTGTAGAGAATATTTCTTGTACAAATTATTGCATGTCTTTTCAAAGTACCTGTCCTTCTAATTATTGGTTCTAGGTAATCATGCTATTTATCAAATGTGTTGTCTAAGCATATGTACACATATGCATGTACAAGGATGCATACACCCATTCATGTATGTATATTTGCATGTACGTTGGTGCAAACACACATTCATGTATACATATACATGCACGTATATATATACAGGAATAGCTGGGAGTTACCGGTTTAGGTTGAATTACTTATCAGTGGCTGATCAACACAGACTGAATGCTGGGGATCTCCTCAACTGGAGACTCATCTTGCTGACAACAGAAATTCCCTGCATGGTGCCAAACATAATTTCCTTGGATAGTGTCCTGCATTTTTCTCCCCAGCAATCAGTAACCTGTGGCCTGCTCCCATGGAGCACGTAACCATATTAGGGTTTTGTACTTCAGTTGCATTTGTATCTCCGTTGGATTTATAGTTTGCATGACCATGTGCAATGTCCAGGCAAACACAAAAGCTAATGGTATAAAGCCCCACCTGGCCAGATTCAATATTCAATGCCTTTGCGAATAATAGCATTATTGTGTCAGGCAGAGTTTACAATGGAAATTCAGTGCAGCTACAGGTGGTTTGAAATCAAACAAAGAAAAGTCCGTTTACTCAGTGAGCTTACTAAAACATGGTTGCAATTCAGTATCAGCTGATCATCAGTTCTTTTAGATAAGCAGCCATCTGTCACCCACCATGTGCTTTCAGTAAATAAGAGTCCTCTGTGGGCAGTCCATGTGCCTTAGGATTCTCCCTGGATGTCTGCTGTGCTCTTCTCTTGAGGTATGGCTGGTAGGTAGGCTGCGATCTTGCCCCTGCTTTCAGGTTTCCTGGAGAAGACCCCGCAACATGTGCTGTGTGAGGAGCCAGGAGGATGAGGACTTCCTGACCGAGTTGCATTCATAGTGGAAAAGAAATTTTTTGATTGAGTTGATGCACGACTCCCTGCCCTCATTTCACTGGTGCACAAGTATGTACACTCCTGCACAGCAGAAGCAAAGCATGGTTTATCAGGCATGTATATGGCTTCAAGCTGCGACAGGGTAGACTTAGACTGGACATTAGGAAAAAACTTTTCACTGAGAGAGTAGTCAGATACTGGAATAGGCTGCCCAGGGAGGTTGTTGAGTCACCATCCCTGGATGTGTTTAAGGGTCATTTAGATGTGGTGTTGTGGGATATGGTTTAGGGGAGAACTTGTGGAGTGGGGTTGATGGTTGGACTCGATGATCCCAAGGGTCTTTTCCAACCTGAATGATTCTATGATTCTGTGATTCTATACAACAGACATAAATACAGAACTAGAGCTCCTTCCTCAAAGCACGACCTCATCATGACATGCTGTTGTGACATCACGTGGGTGTGATGTCTCAGGAGCCTCAACCAAGTCTGTACTGCTGTGCCGCTGCTGGGCTGTTACAACCACTCTGGCCATGGTGGTGGAGTACTTCTGGCTAGAGGCAGCAGGGCATGTGGGAGTACCTTGACTTGAAATGAAAGTAACAGCAATAGGAGCAGCTGCTGATACTGCTGCAGTATCCCTGATAAGGAATGGGGCTGTGCTCTGCAAGGCACATTTCAGGGCATCATGCTGCCCAGCTCTTCAATGCCTTTTCCTCCAGCCCTGCCCCTTCTCTGCAGGTTCCAGCTCTCTACAGGTCTTCTTTGTGTCAGTGCTGGGGAGCTAAGCCTGGAGGCAGGCATGCTCCCCTTGCTGTCCCCCTGCCTGGCGATCTTCTTCTCCCCCTCTCTGCCCCTAATGAGGTGCCAAAGTGGGGCAGAGCAGTGCGGCCAAAGTGCTGGGGGCTGGAAATGCTATGGGGCTGGGAAAGTACTGGTTTGTCCGAGAGGTGATTTGAGAGTCCTGCTTACACATCAAGATGCAGCTTCCACCATGAAATGAAGTCTCCCAGGGACAGATCCTGGCCTTATAGAGAGCAGAACAAGTTGGGAGCAGAGGCTTAACTGAGGGAGGGGAAAGACTGACTACCCTTTTCAGAGCCCCCCCAGATCCCATTGATGCTTCCTTCACAAATCCTAATAACATTCCTGTCCTTAGGGGTCATGGTGCTTTCCAGGTCTTCCTCTCCTGAAGCAGTTGAATACTATGGACTACTTTCCACTGCTCAGTTTCACTCGGTATTTGTTCCATCTTGAAAGATGTGTTTCTGATTTCACCAGTTAAATAATTCAAGATTGAGCAGAACGTCTCTGTGGTAGCTGATAATATACTCAGGGTTGCTTAACTATAACTTGTTTTCAGGTGATGGATTACTGTGGACTTTTTTACATGCTTGTTATTGGGGCATTTTAGGAACACAAGAGGAAGGTGTGGCCCAACCTCTGAGCTATCTGCAGGTAGCCCCAGCACCCACAGCCCCTGAGACCTGCCTGCAATGAGCTGCTCTTGGGTGACTAGCATGGATTTGTGCACAGCTGTGCTGCCAACCTGAAGCAGTATGGCTTAGATGATCATGAGCAAAGGGTTTTAAGGCAGCCAGGGTGTTGGACCTGCTTAGTATTGGTGGATTAGGAAATAGCGGTTGATTTTCTGGTGTGAGGTCACAGCTGTAGCCAAACATCTTCCCCCTGGGCTGCCTATAGCTAGTAGCTGCTCCAGGCAGAAACAAGATCTCTCCTGTTGCCAAAGACCTTTGCTATGGCACTTGCCTTATACCTCCTATTTTATGATCCTGTCGGTCCACTGGGGATCCTTTAGGAGCAGCAGATTGTAAATGCAAATCCAGAAGAACTTTCTGGCAAGGCACAAGTTCTCAGGCAAGCCATCTCTGTTCAGGAAGATTGGCTTTATGCTGGTGCCTCAGCCTGCACACAGCACTGTACTTTGCCCCTCTTACCACCTACTTGGTGTAGAACAGAAACCTAAAACCTGAATGAGATGCAGGGAGATAACAGAGCCACCATACAGTCCTGTGTGAACTGGTTGATATAAGGAGTCAGTATCTACACTGGGAATTTCCACTTGTAGGGTCACTGAGGTCCTATTGCTTGTATAGTATATGAGAGAAGCCTCTGTGCTTGTCTGCATTTGAAGCTTGCCCTAATGCAGCTGCAGTGGACAGTGTGGAGACAAATTCTTGTGCCAGCAAGAGGAAGGAAGGCTTAGTTGTGAGAGCATTAGATCTGGAGAATCACTGGGTGACCTTGGACAAGTCACTTAGACATCTGAGTTTCTGTTCCCCACTAGTTAATGGGTAAACAGGACTGCCCAGCCTCCCAGGACTGTTGTCAGGATAAATATGGCAGAGATATGAGGGTGGCACAGCGTGCTGTACAAGGGCCTAAAATCCCATCGCCACAGAACCTGAGTGCATCACAGTGCTCAGCTCTCCTACAGCAGTTTCTTGTGTGAATTCCAAGTCACCTACCAGACATCACTTACTTTTACCTTCAAGTATTTATGTTAGTTATTAGACTCCTTGCATAGTGAAGATAATAGCGTGGCAGTGATTTTCCAAAGACAGCAGGAGTGGATTCAGCTTTCCTGACTCTCGGTGTTGTCCCTTAAACACAGGAGTTGCCTTTCTTAAGCTTCAGACACTTTGGTGTTTTGCTTCTTTTTGGCTGGTTGGGGTTTTCTTTGCTTATACCATTTAAGGAGAGGGGAAACAGCCTAGGTAGAAGGGTTAGGCTCAAAGACTTTGTAAAGGACAGTACAGCTTTTCACCTTTAGGACTTTACTGCAGAGCTATCTCAGTCTCAAATCTCATGTTGTCCCTAACCCCAAGGTTTCCACACGTGAGCTCTCCCACCAGGTGTGACAGTACCTTCAGCCCTGGCTGGCAGGTTCAGAGAGGCTGAGATGTAACTCTCATTTGCATGCATCCTATGTATATGGAAGATGAAGGCTTAGTTGCTAAAATCCTTATAGTGTCACTCTCTTCCTTCAGTTTTCTGCTGCATATTCCCCTCCCAAATGTCTTGTAAAAAAATAACAGAATGGCTTAGTGTATTGTAACATGAAGAAACCAAACCCATAGAATCCATCTGACCTGTACAGGAGAAAGAAAATTTGGGGTCCGATAAGCCTTGAAAGGCCGTTAGTGGGAACATGATCCTGGGAGAATCCATACACTGCCACAGAAACACAGAATCTGAAGACTTATGAGCATGCAAGATGCCTCTGGAGATCATCTAGGCCATCTATCCTGCTCAGAGCAGGGTCATCTCGAGCAGGTTGTCCAGGGCCACATCCATTCTAGTTTTGAGTATCACAAAATGATAATGACTTTTGACTTTTTTGAGGTTAAATTTCCACACTTAAGCAAAACTAAATCAGACTACTTGTGCTACTTTTGCAGTGAATCCTTATCTTAATTTAAATTTGGAACAGGATGATAGTGGGCAAAATAGTTTTGATACTTGACAGATGTTAGGAGACTACTGAGTGAATGTTGTTTAGCTTAACCTGGTCTCCAGTGGATAACTGACTAGTTAAGTTGACAATCTGTGGACTGGATGGACAGGGAAAATAAATTATAACTTCATCCTAGACTCAAGCCCCTCAGAGAAGATGGCAGTGGGCTGGTGAGGTGAGCTGCATTGCATTCTCCCTGGGTACCCACCTGGGAAAGGTGGAGCAGACCCTAATTATGCTCCTCACTACTAGCTCAGCTCTCTCTAGAGTTGCAGTTACACAACATGTCACAAGGAGAAGAAAAAAAAAAGCTTTTTATATCTCCTCACCCATCTACACTTCCTCCTTCTTAACCAGTACTGCAAACAAAATTATCCGAAGCATCGTGTTGGCTGTATTTTTAGTAAACAGCAAGACACTCATGTGAACTTGTTCCTCCTTCTCCTTGTCCTTGTCTCCTATACATACAATAGATTGGAGAGTTTTATGAGCAGAACCTTTGGAGTTTCCCCTATTTCTGCCATCCAGACAACACAGCTTGACTGTAACACTGTGGGCCTAGAGCTGCCTGAAGAGACAACTGCTCTTTAGGTCAAAGGAGTAATTTCACCCTTGTGCTAAGTGCTTCACCAGGTTAGAGTTCCTGGAGTTCCAGGGATGGCCTTGCTGTTGGGTTATGAATGGCTCAATACACAATAGCTGGCAAAGGAAGATGAGGAAATTCACAGGAAGAAAATAGAAAGTGTGTTTATTAATAAGGAATGTTCCCAAAGGTTTCCAAATTATCCAAAAATAGGCACATGCATGCCTAAGGACAGTAAGAATGTGAGTGGCAAGATCCTTCTGCTACTGTTTGAGTATAAATGGGGAGGGAGGTGGAAGATAGATTGGAAAATGTAGTTTCATTCAGTTCTCTGGCTTGGCTTAAGCAAGGAAACAACTATCGCCTTTTATCCCACTCCGTCTCAAGAACACCGCTGCTGACATTTGTGTTCAAAGACTGGTTGGCACTTTGCATAAGCAGAGGTCTTCCCCTTGGCCCCACTGAAGGGAAAAGCGGTCTGTGCTAGTTTTTGTTGCTTCAGAAATACAGGCTGCATTGGTCCTGGTAACCTCTCTCTTCTCTGTTTCCTAAAGTAACTTCTTTTTCTGGTTTGAGTTGCCACTTAAACAGCATCTCTGGTTTTATAATCGCATCTGCGCACCCAGTCTTAAGGTTCCTGATGCAGAGGGTCGCTTCTCGCCTCTATCCCACCTTTATGACAGGAAACGCCACCTTTGTGGTCTTCATTTTCCTCCTTACCTTTTCCTTCCCATTCCCCCACAGTTCAGAGTGACACCTAGTGCCTGGGACAACTCCTGCAGGGCTTTGCTCCTATTCTTCTCTCTTGTGCCACAGGCACATGCTTATATAAAGAAGTGCCAGGTTTTGACCCAGAAATGTGGTACTTGGACAGGGCATGGCCTTGGGCTGGAGGAATTTATGAAGAGAGGCTGAAGGAGGACCTTGGCTTGCAGTTCATTCTCATCTACTGTCCTACATCCAGTTCCCTCTGAAGCTGATGGAGAGCTTTCCCCGATTCTAATGCAAGTCAGGCTAGTGCTTAAATATTATTTCCTCTCCTTTTTGGTCATTGCTTTCAAGGTACATCTTCCTGCATTTCACCAGAGAGGTTTTCTGGACTGAAATCTGTCTGCTTTATTTTGTGGAGGTGGTAGCTATTAATAAATAACAAACTTAGTCTGGGCTATGTTCATTACTGCTGTTCGCTGTATTTTTCATGTTCCCTAGTTTAACTGTTTTAAATAAAGCAAAACAAACCCAGAAAATAATTACCAAGTATTTCTCCACATTTCACAAACTTCCTTTTTGAGTCATTGTTTGTGTGCCTTCTCTGGGAACTTAGTTCTGATCTCTTCTGCTTTCTTGCTGACATGGTCTGAACTATTTTGAAATCTGCAGGATAATTTAACCAAGGTACATTTCTAGCCTTGCATTTGGTATCATAATCACTTCTAAAACATGCTATCTCTGAATCCCTTGGGTAAATTCTGAAATTAATGTTCAACTACCTTTAGCTGTGAATTCCAGAAATTAACATGGATTTTTCAGGAAGGAACTATTTTACATTATTTTGAGATATTCTTCATGTATTCTAATTAATTTTAAAAGAAATATAGAAAAAAACCCTTTTTGTATGGGTAGAGGGAGCAGGGAAAGTTGTTTAGAGACTACTGTTCGTTATGACTTTGATCTCCAAAGTTCTGAAAAGTGCTGTGCACTATGGCCCTCTCCCTCCTTTGTTCTTCTAATGGCCATCCTCATATTGAGGAGTTTTGCAAAGGGGTCTTCAAAGAACAGTTACAAGTTTATAGAATCATAGAATCATTTGTGTTGGAAAAGACCTTTAAGATCATTGACTCCAACCATAAACCTAACTGCCAAATCCACCATTAAACCCTGTCACTAAACACCACATCTACACATTTTAAATACCTCCAGGAATAGTGACTTCACCACTTCCCTGGGCAGCATGTTCCAGTGTTTGACAACCCTTTCTGTGAAGAAATTTTTTGTAATGTCCAACCTAAACCTTCCAGGCGCAACTTGAGGCCATTTCCTCTTGTCGTATCAGTTGTTACTTGAGAGAAGAGACCGATCCCGACCTTGCTACAGTCTCCTTTCACGTAGTTGTAGAGAGTGATAAGGTCTTCCCTCAGCCTTCTTTTCTTCAGGCTAAACAACCCCAGTTCCCTCAGCTGCTTCTCACAGGACTTGTTCATATTACGAGGCTGTCTCTTTTCATGCCACAAATACTCCCCCTTGGCCCAAGAAAGAATTAAAGACCGTGGAGAGATCTCAGTTGTCCTTCCTACTCAGGGACTCAACAGGTTTCTTGTGGGCAGGGTGAATAATAATAAACACAGGTGTACTTGAAAATCATTGGTCAAACTTTGATGAGTGAGATAGATGCAGTGCTGGGAAGGACCCAGTTGGAAGACAGGAGGTATCCCAGTGGAGAGGAGATCCTTTTGGAAAGATGTCCCTGTTGATAACTGGCAAGGACAGCAACCAGCAGTTCCTGTCTGCAACAGATCCTGTGACCTGATGAGCCCCCCCAGCACAGTGCTGTGGAAGAACAGATATCCAAAGGTGTCTTTTTTCTCATAGTGTTGAGCCATTTGTTCACTGCATACTCCTCTCAGCACCTCATTTCTTTCCATTTCTTTCCTGGGTATGTTTCAGTCATTGCAGCAGCAATTATATTCCATATTTTCCTCACTTGCAGTGTGAGCCATGTATTGGGCACTGGTCTGCTTCATGCTGTCTTCTGAGCAGGGTCCTCAGTGGCTACCCTGAACTACCAGTGAGACTCTCTGGAGGGCTTCACTTCTTCTTAAGGCTTCTGACCCAACAGTTCACAGTCATGTATTGATGTGTGCGGTTAAGTTTCTGGGCCACAAAGTGTTGCCTGGATTAGTTTTCTGTCATTTGAACACATTTAGCACTCTGTTACATGAGTGCCTTCAAGGGATATTGTCAACATCAGGCTAGAAAACAACCACAAGACCACTGCTCGTGACTTCTGGATCTTCACAAAACTTGACAAGCCTAAATTGTTGCAAGTCACAGTTTACTACCTTTTTTCTTACTGATTTCTCATCCTGTATGGAATTTCTTGTGGTAAAGCACATCTGAACTTGTGTAAGGAAGGCAGTCTAATAATCTTTATGAACAGCCAAGTTTTAGCACCTTACTGTTAATCCCCCTCCCTCAGACTGACAATAAATGCAGAGTGACGCATAGATTCTAGTAACACAAATAGACAAAAATCAGGTTATCTTATTTTGCTACTAATTTTTTTGTATGTATTATAGGTTGATACAGAGAGGGCTTTAGATGACACAGCCCATGACATGCAGGCATAAAGTGATTTATATTCTTGTCACAAATTCCTTGGTATTAATCTACAGGGCTTTAAGAAACAAGAGTGATATTTGCTCCTAGTGAAGTCAATGAGAGTTTGCATGTTTCAACTGCATTTTTTTATCCTGCAGTTTAGCAATAAACTGATTTTCCAAGCTTACATTTTTTTCCCCAAATTACTTTAATGACTTCATGAGTAGGGGTGGAGGGAGTGGTAGGGGTGCTTTAATTTGATACAGATTTGTGTTCTGTTTGGCTTTTATCAGATTCACTTTGAAATAGTACAGATGAAATATCTTACAATATCTGGGTTTTCTTTCATTAATCATGTTTTACATTCACATAAAAATGGATCTTGTACCAAGTAGTTCATGTTTATGTGCATTGTAAAATTAACTGAGTAGTCACTCTACACATAAATAAAGCATGTGGCTATGAAACAAATTAAAACCAAATCCCAAATACTTCAGGTCCTATCTTAGCATCTTTTTCTGGCATGCCTAACCATGAACGTATTTTAAAACATGTTAGATTTGCTATATGTCTAGTTATAGTTCTGATGTCTTTATAGAAGCCTTGCTATCTAAACGAGTTGAGGTGGGAGACGAGATTATGCTTCAGGTCTCTCTGGTTTCTTAGCTGCTCTGGACCAGATTTGGGGAGGCAAAGGCTAGTCAGTGCCATGCCATGCCCTACTAGGTCTTCCTGTTGATCCCTGGGAGATGTACTGTGTACCTGCCCTCTTCACAGGTGACCAGAGGTATCCCCCAGCCCCAATGCTGAGGAGAAGGAGAGGAAAGAACAGCTCCATCTCTCAACTGGAGCCACTGGCCCTGGGGCTGTGTGTGTGCTTAAGAGTACAGCAGTAGCTGAGCAGTGCTGAGCAGGGGTTATAGGAGCCCTGTAGGGACTGGCGTCCGGAAGATCTCGGGCTGGCACGGAAAGATAGGAGGGGCATAGAAGCTGGGTGGCTAGCTT